>LPNX010555619.1:145999-199818 GCA_001517045.1 Pseudotsuga menziesii | reverse complement strand
AGATGTTTTTATTTCTATTGCATATTGGGAAAGATTGATTTCTGGAGTCTAGCTGTCTGTTGTGGTACCCCAAGCCATAGGAATTTCTCTCTGTAATAGATGTGGAAGGTAAGGATCTCTGTAACGACTTGATCTTTGTAACGGATTTTTGTACACTGTCACAATTTATTTGCAATTTTCTGACAATTACAGTACTAATCATAATAGTAGCTTTCAAAGCTTAGATTTTCCAAATTCCAATCAATAATTTAGATGTTATGAATTTATGACATCGGACTAAGCTCAAACATTATAATTCTCAAGTTATGTCCTCTTATATTTTGTATATCAAAGCAGGAATGCAGTTTTCTAGGGGATGCTTTTTCTTGGTTTACATATGATTTAAGTGTTCATTATATTTTTGAATGGCTGTTGTATGATACCTACCATTTTTCAATGCAGCCATACTGCTATAGAAATCAAGAATTGGTATTTAGATAATCCAGTCACATATAAATTTTCAGGCATTCATATTTGATTGTATTTCTTATAAATACCATTCCAATTGCAAATTGGTTTCATACATATTGCAATCTTGGCAATGATATACGATACATTGAACTTGTTTAGATAGGTATTAGTAGAATATCTCTCCAGATATCAGTATCATTAGAAAATATCTACATATATCATATTCATTAGAAAGCATCTCTAGAAATTAGTATCATTAGAAACAACTCGTCTTGTTGTCATTTCATCTCAAGTCAATCACCTTAGTTGAAATGTCTCTCTTGACCAAGAAAGAAGGGTTTCTCAAATAATAATCAAGCCCAATCTCAACATCTTCCCAATTTTATCTGGTCCATTGGGAAATTCCATCACAGGCTGCAGCTCATTCACATCGAGTAGGGAGCAAAAAATACTTTATGCTTGGAGGTAAATGCCATCCTGTAGTGGACTGGGCTGAAATTGATCCAGAGCTTGATCCTAATGAAATGGAAAAGGTAACTTGTTTGTTTTTGTGTGGATTTGTTTGTACTTGAAAGGCACATTATTGGAGTTTTTGATTTCTAAATTTGTTATTTGTAGTTATGTTTCAGTAGGTTCTGTGCAAATACCTTTGAAATATATTTCACTGCTTGTTTATGGTGTGTGCTTTAATACAGATAAAAATTGCATTTATTAGAGAAATTTCTAAGATACTGTCAAAAGACTGCAAATTTATGTACACCATCTCAAAGAGATAGACTTAGTTGACAACTTGACAGTAATCAAAAGGAGTTCCAACGGGAGGAATGAAATACATTATATAAGAGATGCAATTGCAATCTCTTAATAAGTTATTTCCTTTTCTTTGTGGAAACACTCTAGTTGATAATGGAAATTTGGCTACCTCTATAATTCAGCCAAATAATAAAACCTTATTTACTATCATATATTTGATCTATTATATCAATTAATAATAAAAAAATACCTTATCGATAAATGAAGCCTAATAACATCTATAAGTCTGCTCTAATGATGAAGAAGGATATCCATAACCCCCAAGGAACTGCAGCCATTTCCAAATATTATCAGATCTTATTGAGCACATTGTTTGAGACCCAATTTTGATTTTACCTTAAAAAAACAAGAGATAAGATAACTAATTCCCATAACAATGCCATATTTGAAATAGTGCATGAATGGATTAAAATGCATACCATTGTGAATACAGGTCAATTGTTTAGTTAGTATGGGGTGAGTAACTTGAAGAATTGAGCAATTGAATGGAGCGAGGAATAGAGAGACCTCAATGTGAAATTGTTAAAAATGCCTGAACAACGAAATTGGCACCTGAACAAGTACCGAAAAGTACCGAGTTTCGATTCTTACGAAGAGACTGTGATTTATATTTGCAATAATAAGTATTGTGAATGAAAGAATCAAGGATTTTATGCTTATACTGAGGAACCCTTTTCTCTTCCTATAAATAAATTATACCTCAAGAGCTCTCGCTCTTCTGTAGAAAATTACTGCAAAAGTTTAAATATAGGATTGGAAAACAATAGATTTATGGATCCATAGAGTCTGTTATCTTTTCAATTAAGCTAAAAACAATATATATACCTATAACCATGAATTTTTACACAGACCGCAAGATAAAATATATGTATTACAAAAAACGATGGAATTTGACTGCTACTCTTAATTTCTTATAGTGTAGTAGTGCGGTGCAAAGATAATATCACGCTAGGCCAATTACATAACCTGGCTCGACTCTTGTCGAAGTATCAAACCCTAACTCACTCAATGAAATATTTAACAAATACTAAAAAAATAGATTAATGCAGTCTTACCTTGTTATCACAGGTAGGAAGAATCCAATACTCAGTCCCTTCTGTGCAAAGGTGAAATATTCTAGCATCAGAGTCATCCCTATAGAGGAAATCCCTAGAAATCAAGATTTGGTATTTAGATAATCCAGTTACATAAAAAATTTCAGGAATTCATATCTAATTGTATTTCTTATAAATACCATTCCAATTGCAAATTGGTTTCATACATATTGCAATCTTGGCAATGATATATGATACATTGAACTTGTTCAGATATGTATTAGTAGAGTATATCTCCAGATATCAGTATCATTAGAAAATATCTACATATATCATATTCATTAGAAAGTATCTCCAGAAATCAATATCATTAGAAGCAAATCAGAAAGAAGGGCTTCTCAAATAAGAATCAAGCCCAATCTCAACATCCTCCCAATTTGATCTGGTACATTGGGAAATTCCATCATAGGCTGCAGCTCATGCACATTGAGTAGGGAGAAAACAAGACTTTATGCTTGGAGGTAAATGGAATCCTGTAGTGGACTAGGCTAAAATTGATCCAGAGCTTGATCCCGATGAAATGGCAAAGGTAACTTGTTTTTTTTTTTGTGTATTTGTTTGTACTTGAAAGGAATATTATTGGAGTTTTTGCTTTCTAAATTTGTTATTTCTACTTATATTTCAATATGTTCTGTGCAAATTCCTTTGGAATATATTTCGCTACTTGTTTATGATGTGTGCTTTAATACAGAAAAAAAATTGCATTTATTGGAAATATTCCAAATAATGCCAATGAGGACTTCTTAAGAAAACATTTTGAGCCCTTTCGGAAGGTATTGTTTTCCTCATTTTATCAAAATCCTAGCATGGAATATTTATTCTGTTAGCTGTTGTGGTAATCATATATTGAACCAATGTGTATAATTATGTTATTTACTATTCCCCCAATTTCTAGTATGGATGCATCTGGAGAGAGTTACAATATCTATAAAGAGTAATATGCCTGTTGTGTTTTTCCACTACTCACCGCATTCTGTAAGTCCTTTTGACAAATGATGTAAATATTTTGCAGATAGAATTTGTAATTTATTTATTTATTAAGTTCGTTATTTATTAGAATCATCAACACAAATATTGATGGTTTTCTCTAACAATCACATAAACAAGATTGATGGTTGAATGAGATGTGCCTTCCCCAAAAAAATCATTGTTTTCACCTGATGTGTGATTAGTAACTTATAAGTTGCATGCCAATATAATCTCAGCCTAATAATCACCTATCAATTTAGAGGATGCTAGGTTTAACTTGCCCCTTTTTTTATTCCATTTGTAATTTTGATTTCCAGTGAATTACTTTGAATCATTTCTATTCCCATTTGTAAATTTATGTTTGAATCATTCTATTCCCATTTTTTCCCTTTTATCATAACTCCCTTTATTCTTATAGTTGTCATCCTTAGCACTATTGACATTATAAAATTTTCTTTCGATTAATGTTGCTTGTTATTTTTTGTTTTTGTATCAATCCTTCAATTTTGGTGCTTTATCTTTTATGCCTTGCATTTTTCATTGTATCCTTTTTAGTGACCATGTAAAAGAATCATCAGAATCTGTACATTTTCCAAGGAAATTAATCCCTGATTCTAATATGCCAAATTGTCTTATTCAGGCGACAGGGTATGTTTATGGATTCATGTGTGGAATTAATTTGAAACTTTATTTTTGGATTTTCATTCGTTTTGCTAATGGTATATTGTAAAGTTGTTTTGGGTAATGCCAAAATGCCAAAAAATCCCTCTTTTAAAAATCAATCAACTTGGACTTGGACTGAGTCGAGTTGACCCTGAATTGAGCTCATAAGGTCTCGTTGATTATGTATTTTCTTCCAGAGATGTATTGCATAGTACCCTTTATGCCATTTTGATATATTCACGAGTAAGTTGTATATACATGAGAATACTTTGAATATATTGTTTCTAATGCTTTATGGAATCATGGATTAGAATCTTTAAAATTTAAATATTTATGTATTTCTGAGTAAACCCAGTCATTTAATTCAAATGGCCGAGTCATTCCCGAGTCCAAGTCCGATTCTGAGTTGATCCTTCACTGATTTTGAGTTTTATAACATTATAAAAGTAATTTAACATTTAATCCTCAAGTAGAGTTTTGAATTTTCCCATGTTCATGTGGCATGATGAACATTTTAAAGGTTTTGTAATATACAAGTAGGTTGTTATTGTTCAAGATTGTAGACAAATGAAAAACACCCTATCTATCAACTTCATTTATTCCTATCTATCAACTGCAAATATGTACCTTTGTGAGGGCTAATATGTACCTTCGTGACCAAAAATATTTTCAAGACATGTTTTCAATTTCCTTGATCATTGAGTGAAAAATCAAACTAGGTGACCTAGCTTATTTAATTAACACAAACCGGGCTAGTTAGCTTATTGTGTTTTATTTCTTTCTCATCTAATTGTAATATATATTTTTGACTCTTGTCTGACTTTTATTTTTGCATTCTGAGACAGTTAGGCAATCAATGAGCTGGATGTCAAAATAATTGAAGGACCAGACAATGGCCCAAAGTTCAAGTTACAGGTTGTAGAATTTAAACATGACCAATGAATTGAACTTGTGATTTTATTGTGCCGAGGTGAATTATACTGGCCAATTTTATGTGTAACATGTCTCAAAATAATAAAGATACAAATAATAAAATACAAATATTAATAAAAATATGTGAATTTTTTTTTTTAATAAACTAGCTTATATCCATCGTAACTTTGGATTTATCAATTTGCTCATGGTGCAAACCTCAAGTGTTAATTCTCTCAAAAAGGTTTGCACTTTGAGGTGTTTGATCCCTTTTAGTGGTTGGTAGATCCAAAACTAACATCAAGCTAACCTAGTATATCAATCCAATTATTCAATCCTGTTACTTTAAGGAAGAAAATTATCTTTCATAGAGGACGCTTCCTGAATTTTATGAGAAGCATTTTGGATTATTCAACATACATAATTTATGCACATGAGTTTTCATGTATTTGGCATATTATATTACTCAGCAGGAATGAATTCAACATGTGACTCGATATGTGTTTTGTTTACTAATATGGACATTTATTTATCAATTATGATTCATGATTATTTTAAAGATACTCATCTTGTTGGTGATGGGTTTCAATATCAGGTCACAGTTGCAAATCTTGCAGATAAGGCTAAGAAGTGTAATCGCGAGGAATCTCAGAAGGTTGCAGCTAATAAATATGATGGTTTGGTAAAGGTTCCCACAGATATTACAGCTAACAAAGCAATGGATTATTTTAACTTGAATGCAAAAGTTCCCCGTCTTGATGCCAAACCTATGGAGGTGTGATTCATATTGCTATGTGAAAAATTTGTGTTCCTCTAGCTATTTTTAGATTATTACAAACCTCTAGTGGTGTGAACTATATATGGAAATCCTTAATTTAATCTGAGACTTGCAATATCTTGGATATTTGAGTTGGGTGCCAAATGTTGTTTGTATGAGCTTATCTCTTGCTATATGTCTAATGTTAAACTTATTTAATGTTGTATTGAAAGTTCCAACTGTGGCAGATCCATATGAAGTAGTTGTTCTTTCATTGCCTACTTCAGTTACAGATCACTTGCTTTGGATATTTCGCCAAGGTCTTTCTTCTCGATATGATGTGAGTGGTATTTTTTGTATGCTTTTACAGACTGTTTTTTGGTATAATAATCGCCTGCTATTATGGCATAAAATTAAGCATGTCCCTTCCACTAACATATTTTGAAGACGTACCTAAAGTGGACTGAATTAGTGTTTGGTCAAAATTATTGTTATTGTCCAGAGTAGAACTCCTATAAAGAATTATATAGTACTAATGGTCAATAACAAATAAGGAATGCAACCAATCAATTAACCTAGACATATATCTATTCCAGAAAAATGGTTCAGTGTTATTATTATTTTCTTGATTTATCTGGATATCTCTCATCTCTTCTAAAACCCGAGATGGATTTATATCTCTTATCTCTTCCACATACACAAAAGTCTGAGACTTGAATTTTTTATCATTATGACTTCCAGGCAGCAGTGTATTAGCCTTTTGAGAGTCTCTTCTTTGCTTCTCTCCTTCACATAAATCGGGCACAATGCTACTAAGCACATATTAACTAGTAAGGTTGTTGTCTTTTCTTCTAAGTAGGCATGTTGATGGGAATTTTACTCCTCTTTGCCTCTCAGTATTTTTCCAAAACCTATTAGCACAATATATTTTTTCATTTTAGACTCTGTTCATGTTTGGCTTCTTCGAGCTAGACAAGCTCATATCCTGATTGGGCAGATAAATATAAGATAATTTTTCTATTGTCCAACTAGTGACCATATTTTAGTAAAAGGGACTACTAGGTACATTAAGAACAATATGTACATTTTTCCACTTGCATTAAGTTACTCATTAATGCTAAGGAATCTCTAGATTTTCCTTTGAAGGACTTGCCGCTAACATCATGCACTCAAAATGATGGTCAAACAAGAGCCAAAGTTATATTATTTCTTGTAGAAGAACTGAAATATTGTAATTGGGATATTGGAAAGGATAATAGCATGCTGTCCCTGCCATCTCATGTTTTGGATCTAATTTTACATGAATACAATACAACTTGTGAAATTGCTGCTAACAATGGTCTTGTTAGTGTTTTGCTGGATATCTTGTCTAGTTTTTACCTGGATCCATCAAAAAGTGACAGCCTTCCAGATTTTAAGTATGTGATCACCATGCTACTAGTTGTTGATAATTTTCTATAGTTGAAGCAAAAATTCGATTCTAATATTATGATTTTTAAGTAGTCCAAGAAAAAAGATGGTGATGTTGAGAGTACTGAGAACTTAGAGTCTAATCATCAAAATCTTACAAAGAACATGTTGGTTGTTCCTGAAGGGTACATAACTACTAAAGAGTAGAAAAAACTATTAACATAATCTACAACTTCATTCAGATGAATCTTACCTCAACTATTATACAAGCTCTTTTCCAACTATGTGCAAGGCTAAAAAGTGTGTATTCCATAGCATTGTGTTTCCTTGAAAGAGGTGGATTGGTTTCTTTGCTCATATTTCCTACTAGTTTCTTATTTTTAGGGTTTAACAGTGTTGAATCAACTATTATTTGTCATATTCTTGAGGATCCTCATACGCTTCAGGAAGCTATGGACTCAGAAATTTGACAAGATATTGTAGTTGTTTTAAATCAAAATATAAGTGGAAGGTTGAGTCCTCATACTTTTATCTCAAACTTAGCTTGGTTGAGCTGAAGGTGTTTTTCTGTTTGATCCATTTCATGTGATGCCTATTGAAAACGTTTTTGGGGAAAATCGACGATAAGGAAGTACTACCTCTATCTATAATCTTATAGGAAGGATTGATGATTGTGGAACGACATTTCAACATCCACTTCTCATTAGACCATCAACCCCATTTAGATCAGTTTTTAGTTGAGCAATATGTAATTTTTAAAATTTCTGGTCATTGAACATCTACTAGATTATAAATTGTTTTTCTTGGATTCGAACTTTAGAATTCATAGTTTAAGGACATATATAATGTAATGTGTCTATGATTGTAGAGAATGATAGGGTTGTTGCAAAGACTAATATTAAAAGTACTTCAGCTCTGTCCCATTTGGATTCTATTTACTGAACATTTCGAAGTGGGCAACCAATAAATTGTTTGAGTAGCTGGGTTGATGATAGTCAGCAACTTAGAGGAATGAGTGGCACTACAATAGAATTAGGAATTGAGGATAATTTTGTTACTCAGTTATAGAGGGCTCAACCAGTTGATGACACTCGAGTAGATTAGGCCCATGATACCACCAGATCACAGGAAAAAGGTGATGCTACTACCTCACAAGCTACAGATGTTGGTACTATAATGATAGAAACTTTACAATCATAGGAAAATGATATACAGAGAACCAAGGAACGTAATCAATCCCATGTTGAAGATAATACAATCTATCATCCTTTGTCGACCATTAGATACGCAAAGTTGTGTATTGATCCTTTTTACCATTATAGAGGACTCTGTAAGTTAGGTTCCCAAATTCTTAAAGGGTTCTAGCTCAATGGAAGCCTGCGTCTGCCTTACAAGCAGGAGGTTGGTGGTTCGATTCCTCCATGCCCTAATGATATTATAATATCGGTTAAAAATAACTAAAATAGTAAGAAAGAAAAAAAGAGATATGTGACCAAAAAAAATGACAAAAACTCGTATATAAAATTACTAAAAACGAATAAATTAGAGACCAAAACATGAGAGATGCGAAACTAGGCATTAAAAAGGATGCAACACGTGGCACTAATGATGAAGCCAAACATGGCGTCGATATGGTAGAAAAATAAGACGTTACTTTGGATGCAAAACATTGCGCTACATAGGAATCAAAATATGGTGTAACAATAGAAGAAATATTTGGCGTCATTTTGGTAGCAAAACACGACGCAAAAAAGGAAGCAAAACTTGGTGCAAATTTGGAAGCGAAAATTGGTACATATTTGGAAGTAAAACATGGTGCAAATTTGGAAGAAAAAATTGGCACATATTTGGAAGTAAAACATGGTGCAAAATGGGATGCTAAAGTGGTAGAAAAAATGGATGCAATATTGGATGCTAACATGGTGTTATTAAGGATGCAAATATGGCTCTAACAAGGGTGTTATTTAAGAATTGAAAGTAGAAACTCGCTAGGAAGCAAAATATGACATTATTTAGGAAGCAAACCTCGACATTGTTTAGGAAGAAAATTTGGATGCTATTATGAAAGAAAACCTCAACATTATTTAGGAAGTAAAGTTGGACGCTATTCTGGAAGCAAAAAAAGAGACTCTATTCTGGACGTCATAAAGGATGCTATTTAGGAAGCAAAAAAAGACATTTTTTGAAACGCTTTAATTTTTGTTCATGACGCGTCCCATTTAGCGTCCAGTTTGACCACTCAATGTAAAAAAAATTATACTAAAAAGGGACGCTAAATGGGACGCTAATTCCAGAATTTGTTGTAGTGCATACATCTTGTCGATTGATGTCTTGTCAGAAATTGTCTTTAGTATTCCTCTTCATTGAGCATTTCGTACACCAGATGTCTTTCCCATTGAGGTTAAGTTATCGTAATGATTTCTACATTATTTCTAATTTTTTTCGATGCAGATTTCCACAGGGTGTGCTGGGTAGTCCTTGTCCATCTCAACTTGTAACGCCTTTGTGAGCGCATCTTCGTATGTTTTAAATGTGTCCAGACTAATGTGGCTTCATGTTTTCTGTGAAATTCCTGACGGAAACCATTGCATTAATAATTATTCATCTATGTTATAATCCAGTTGCCTAAGTAGGTCCTTCATCCTTTTATCGTACTCCCGGATAGTCTCTGTTGGTTTCTGAACTGTCGTTTTTAATTTTTTTGCAGCTAGATGCTTCACATCTGATGTTTTGAAGAATGAAATAAACTACGTCTTAATTTATTCTTTGGTCACATTAGGCGTTTTCTCAGTGTATATCATGTACCAACTTAGTGCTCGCTTTCACAAAGCACCGGTGAACTGTGCCATATGACGATCTTTGTTTGTTACTGTATTTTCTTCCCATGTTGATTCGCAGATGAACCAGTGTCGAATGGGATCTTCATTGCCCTCATAGAAGGGGATGTGTGTAGCATCATGCCCCATGTCATCGACATCGGCGTATTCTTCAGGTGGTGGTGGTGGGGTTGGTGGGGGTGGTGGGATACTCTCTGTAACCCTGTGACGGTCATAGTTGTTTTCAATGGAACTCTTGTTTCTGTCAGAAGTTTTGTTTGTCATTTCATCCTTAACAAGTTGTCATCTTAGTTCAACTCCTTCTGTCGATATCCAAGAAAATTGTTGTAACTCAGATATTCTTCCTTGCAAATATGACTACTCTATGTTCTCTAAAGTTGTGTTTGGTTGGGGGGGTGCTCCTTCATGTCCTAGGTAGAGTAGGAGGATACTTCGGTTAGATGGGTACAATTGGAACGTGACCTAGTTTCCTTCCTCCGATCGATGAATTACAAGATGGTCGACATCATTTCCTTTGTCGTCTAGTTGGCTCCATACACCGAACTCACCATATCGTAGCCTTAGGCCTTCTTCGACAATGGCCTGCACTCGAGCACTCAAGTTCAAATTTATTGGAGATAGATTTCTTACATCCTAGGGTATCTTAAGCTAGAGAGCTTCACGTTGCTCTATCCAGAAATATTCCTCCATCGGTGACACTTATTCATCTACGCCTTCTTCCTATCGGTCATGACCCGAATCTGGTGGATTTTCTTCATCTTATGTCACTCTGATGGCCATTCTTCTCTGGATCATGATGACCTGCTCTCTAATTTTCTCCCTTCACTTCTGCCTCTTATCTCTCTCTATTTTCTGTAAATCCTGAGTGCTTTTGTGAGTCATTGTCCGAATTATTTCTTTCTTGGCTTGACTTTTCATTGTTGGAAGTTGCTTTCACAGTCGACTAGAATCCTTCCACTCTACCCTAACACATGACCAGCTACCCCCCATAGCCTACCTGATGCTTTATTAATCCCGGGTGGTTCTGTCTAGTTTTTCAAGAAGTATTCCCACTCCCTTTCTGCAATAAACTTCTCCCACACTTTTTGCTTTTTCGCCCAGTTAGTGTTTGATGGTGATTCGATTAATGATGGACAAGGCTCAACAATGTGGCTTTCTCCCCTGTCGATCAGAAATTTAAAAAAAAGATTCGATAGTGATAAAAGCAACTGCTCAGTGAAGTCGTTATAGAACCTCTTTTCGATACTCTCAACAGAGAGTCTCTCTTCCACGGCGCGTTCTTCACAAAACTCGTCTGCGATTTTTTCAAACCACTTTGATAGATTTGTTAGTCCATCTCTTGTCAACCTATAGAGTAACTCTTTATCTTTAGTGTCTACCATATTTTTAATCCAAAAACTTCTTTAGAGACTGAGGTACATATTCTACAAACTTCTCATGTGTCTTGGAGAAGAATTTCTCCTTCACTTGGGAAATAGTCAGTCTGTTTCTCCGAGAGTAATTCTGCAAGTAGTTCGCAATTTTACGCTCCCACCAATCCTTAATATCTTGTTCTGAGATCATCTGCTCATGGTCATCTCATCCGTATATTTACTACCAAAAACAAAACCAATGTTGTAATCACTCAAATTGCAAGGTTACTATTAATACACATAGAGAATCATATAATCATAACAAATATAAGAGACAATAATAGTGGGTAGAATAAAATCTTATATTACACAATAACACACGTGGGTTCATACATATATCAAACCGAACCAATTTCATATATGTCTCAACAACCTATTTATACATTTACAAAACAGTTAAGGTAACTACATGTCAATTAACTCAACCAGCACGACCGATGAGCACGACCTAATATACAATTAGTCAGCTAACTAGTCTAGTTGGCTAACCGACTAGATCCTCCAACAATCTTTAAGATCAACAAAAATGAATCTCAACGATGTCACTTCTTCACTATTGAGTAGCCTAGATTGAATGCTCATTATCTAGAATGTTAATTAGATGTTATTCATGGGGACCAAAACTTCCTCTCATCCATGATGCAGATTTGCTTTGATTACTGATTTGTTGTCATGAGAATGATCATGATCTCATATAGACCAGATTCTATCCTTTGCTGAGAATGATAGTTTGCATGTTATATAACATGTCCACATTTATTCGTTGCATTTAGTAAAATGATATTAAAAATTATCAAAAATTAAGTCTCTTTATATGCCCAAAATGGTTGCCCTTTGTTGCTAGAGGATTCCCAGAGTTAAAAACATAATAGAACTTCCTTGTTGGAACTAAATTTACATTGGTTTCATTGCGACTTTATGAGTGAGGCCACTCTAAGGAATCTCCATAATTTCTCAGGACTGTCTAGACAGTGCTCAGACTCGAAATTTAAGCTTTTCTTCCTACTTCAAACATCTCAGAATGTCTCCTTTATGCCTAGGTTCAACCCAAAACTGAAAGTGATTCCCATTTACAGCTTTTAAGAGACAAAGAAATGACCGCAATTATCCTCAGAAGCACCCATATGTTGTTGTTATGTTATTAAGGTCTAGAATGTTAACTATTGCTAACCTTTGGTGACATCAGGCATGTTTTTACTGCCCAAATTTGAAGGATTATGGTGTCTTACTGTTGCTTGGATCCTTATATATGATTCTTTGTAGAAATAACACCAAAATGCATGTCATTGCCTTCATGTTTTCATATTTAATGTGCTTGTTTGTTTTAAATATTTAAATAGTTTTGGGAAGACAGTTGAGCAAAAACAGATCTAAACTTTTGCTGTGAATGTGTTGCATATCAGCCAATCTCTGGAAAATTCATGCAAGGGTACCCTGATGTACATGCTCCTCGAGGTATATTAGAATCCCAAGTCCCACCTTCTTGAATTTTTCTATTTTATCAACTTGGTTTATGTTTCTTGAACTTTAATTACAAACATATCTCCCTAAGGGAAACCCTCTTAAAGGGAAGGCAATTTTTCTAAGCTTTAAATGGAACATCCTTGGATAATAGAAGATAGATTGCACCTACTTTGGTTACAGACTAGTAGATTTCCTTAATATTTAAGTAAGAGAGCCCCTTGGCCTTATATTATAGTTATAAGAACTCAAAATATCTTTGAGTTCTAATCATTGTACTAGAACTATCTCCAGACAACTAAAATCGACCAAGGCTTGGAATTGAAAGACAAGTCTTGGCTAGTATTAATTTTTTCAACGAGTTTGTTGATTGCTTGTTTTCCTGAAGAAAGGAGTTTAAAAATGTCTAAAAAATAAAATTTAAGAAACAATGTGTACACATGTATTAAATAAGAGGAAAGAATGATCACATCATTCTCAGGTGCACAGGTTAGGAATATTGCCCCCAACCAGCCAACTAAAACAAGCAGCTTTTATCGAATTGCCATTTAAATTCTTATTCCAAATGCTAGTGTTACCATGCATGCCACCTCTATTTGGGGTTTACATGGATTTGGATCCTCCCGTTATCTCATATATTGTATGGGCATATTACTACTTATTTTTTCTTTCAGTACTACTTCATCTTCCCAGAATTGTGTGCCCAGAAGTGATATTAGTGTTGAGAATTCCGTTATGTTGCCACTTTGACTGCCACTCCTTGCCAAGAGATGATGTCAGTTCATTCCATGATGTGTTTCCATGGCATTCCTAAGGATTCATTAGGATTATTCTTTGTATTGGTTTTGTACTTCACCATGTTTCATGTTACACTACAATTGATTGTTTGACGAGTATAGCTAGTGGTATTAAGCATGGCACATACATGTTTGGCTCCAAAATTTGGTAACACAGGTTGGTTCCAAACTTCATTATTTCATTCTTTAGATTAATCAAATGGCTATTTTGTTGTGTTGTTTGCACAAGGAATAGTCCTAAATGGATTAAAACCTTCACTTTTGTTTTGATTAATCTACTATTTGGATGGTGAAGGGGTAGATATATAAGTATATATTGCAAGGAAAAAATAATATGGTATTATATACTAGAGTTTGGAAAAATACAATACATTTTGTGAATATACTCACATCAATGATCATATAGCCAAGAAGACAATGACCCAAAGGAAGGGTTCCTTACTCTTCTTGAACTACCAATAACACAACCACCATGCTACCACAAATTGAAATTGGCATATAGGCCTCTTACATCGTGACCAAAAAAATGCCCTTAACCTTAAACCTGAAACATCCTACTAGCCCCAGTGAAATGCCATTCCCTGTTTTATTCCCTGTAGCCTCTTAGCATTGCTAGGTCCAAGCGCGTTGGAATCTGGACTATAAAGTAACGATTTTTTAGTGTCCCTTTATTATTAAAATATCTAAAGCAATTCTACGATGCATGCTTTCAGAGAGAATTTTTTAAACACATAAATAAAAACAGATTGGTTCATGCACCACACCATACTATATACTAGAGCATTGCACATAACTAAAATATATATTAGGGTTGTCTTTAGACATGAGAAACACACAATTGAGTTTTATACGCATTCCAAAGGAATTTTTAGAAGGTATACATAACATGAAATATTAGACTATAATATGCTGCAATAAAGAAAAGTTAAACCTTAAGAATGTCAAAATTGTCGACTTATCTAGTCATTCATCTAAAACCTTGGAACCTTGACACTTAAGAATGTCAAAACAGTCAACTTATTGAATTAAACATTGACACTTTTTGTTAATTCCAACCTTACTTTGTGGGTGTCAATTATTATTTATATACCCTCCTAGTAGGTGTTTTTATGACATGAACTGACCTAGGGTATTTCAATGCCCTCTAAACTTATTTCCATGCAGAGAAGTTGGGAGTTTATTATCTCTAAGTGATCACAGGTTGGGATTGGTCACTATATGAGTCACATTTAATTATTTGGTCATTGTATGAGTCACATTATAGTCATATAATATAGAAGTTGAGGGTTGTCATATACTACAGGCCCTTGCATTTACACGCCTTCATAAAGGCGTTCAATCAATACCCACCTTCAACACTTTAGAATTCCATTTATACAACACTTAACCTGCCCTTAAATGTTTATTTATTCATGGTGTGGGATACCCATGGTTTGTTATCAATGCCCAATAAAATGCCAACTAATTTGAGTTAATCCATGTGTAAGATGTAATTATTTGCGTTTATGAGAGTTGCTATTATCTTCCCTTCATAAATTGTAGCTAGAGTTTTATTGATAGATTTGTTTTGCCAGATTTTATTACACCTTGTCGAGCTTTACCTATATTAGCTATTAAGGGATAGTAAATTATGCCATATCACCACCCATACCTGTCATGTTGTACATCAATTCTCTGAATTCCAACTTCTTCTTTAACTCCAACAATTTATTGCGATTATTGATACAAAGAAAAAATAAAAAACAAGAATTGTTTCACATGAATCCATGTAGAGGGATGCATGTATATGTTTTCCATGTTAATGAGTTGCTCCAATTTTAATTGTTGGAGAAAACTCGGTTGGCAACAACAATTATCAACAACTTTCACAATTAAACTCTCAAATTGAAACTAAACATATATCAATTCAAACCAACAATAAATCCACTATCCTCTGAATTCTTGTTTCTAGCCTATTTTTGGCATTTATGTAGTGTTGAAAATATTATATTAGGGATTGTTTCCTTTAACAATTTTTATGTAATCTATTGAGACACTTCTATGTGTTGGATTTTGTGCAACTTCGGAAGACATTATTTATTTGTACCTCCTACGGGAGTTGAACTTGTTGTAATCAATCATACAAACTCTGGAAAGAACAACGTAAACCTTGGAGTGAAAAGACAACAATAAAAAGGAAATAAAATAAAATTATAAAAAGGTATTTTTATTGATCCCCCAATAGAAGTCGACCCCAGTTAATTTTCCTAGTGGAAAATCAGTATAAATAGGATGCGCCCCTCCTCATTATTCCACACAATCACATAAGTGAAGTTCACATTTTCTGGGAGAGAGAAGTTCACACCTACTGAAGGAGAAGACTATTTTTGGGGTTTCTATCTGTGGAAGATACTTCCTTCTTTTCTCTTTCTTCATTGTACATTGTTGTCATAATTATTATCTCTAGACGAAGGTTTTTGGGATTTCTCCCATTTGGGTTTCCTAGGTGAAAAATACTCGTGTTATTGTTTTGTAGTTTGTCTATCTTCTAGTGATCCTATTGATAAATGCAATTAATATATACTACTATAATCTTAAGAAAAAATACCATGGTATCAGAGCAGTGCTAGAAGAATCCATTACCGAAACTCTGTCGGAAACTTGATAGAACTAGGGTTTCATCTTTCAAATCCTTCACTCAATTTTTTGGCAGAAAAAAGAACCTTGGGAATTTCTCTCTAAGGAGGGCGCATCTTTTGGTGAAGGAAAAATTAAATTTTGAAGATTTTCAATTTTTGACCTAATTCTATAGCAACAACAGAAATTAGGGTTTTAATTTTTTACCTACTCCCTCCACGGTTTTGGCTCGACTCTACCTCTACTCAACTCACCTCTCTAGGGTGCATTTATCTATGGAGTTAGTTTTCCAAAACTCCAAACTTCAGTTTTGACCTAGTCTCTACTAGGGTTTTAGATCGAGATCTGCAGTCAAGATGATCAGTATGAAGGTTGAAGATCGTCTAGAAGGGGCTTCCAACTTCATACCCTAGAAGTATAGGGTTCTTCTTCTACTATAAGAAATTGGCATATTGCAGTTTGAAAATGCAAAGGTCCTAGAACTAGAAGCTAAAAAATACAAACCTCGTTGGAGGAAGAATGATGCCAAAGCAAGAAGGATTTTAGTGGACTCAGTTAAAAATCACTTGGTTCCTGAGATCTCAAAAAACACGACGGTGAGGAAGATGTTCAAAACCTTGAAGACGTTATTCGAACACAGTAGCATTAATATGACTCTCACATTGAGGAATAATCTGTCGAATATGAAGAAGACGAAGTCCGAGAATATTTCCTTATACTTCATGAGCATCACCGAGCTCCGGGACAAGCTAAATTCTAGTGGAGACAATATTGAAGAAAAAGAGATCGTTATGACCACTTTAGATGGTATCCCACCATCTTGGGAGTCTTTCATTCAAACTATAAGTGCTCGAACCAAGCTGCCCAAATTTGATAAGATAAGGGAAGAATGCACTCAGGAAGAAACGAGAATAGCGGCATGCCAAAGACTTCATGGCACTCAACCTAAGTAAAATAAAGTGTTCATATCTCATGCCAAGAAAGGAAAGGGAAGGGGAAGGAAGTTGTACAATCACAAGTTCCAAGATAAGATATCAAGTCCTCCCCCAGATCAGAAGAAACAAAAGAAGGATATATCTCAAATCCAATGCTACAGGTGCAAGAAATACGGTCATTATGCCAGTAGTTTTCAAAGTTCACACAAAAGGAAGCATGAAGCTTCAACTTCTGATGTAGAAGACGTTAATCATCACAAGAAATAGAAGAATGAAGATCATACATAATTCTTCTTCATATCATATCTATTAGGTATGATTCCCACCACTAGTGATACTTGGCTTAAAAATAGTGGTGCATCTAGACACATTACAAGATATAAATAAAATATCTCAGAGGTAGTTGAGAAATATTCTCATCTTTGTGTTGTACCTAGAGATGATTCTAACTAAATTGTGAATGGATCTTGGGCTACCTCCCTTTAGCTAGAGTCTAATGATACTCTACACTTACGTGATGTGCTCTATGTACCCGGTATGAAGAGAAACCTTGTATCCATCTCATCCTTAGAAGACAAAGGATACAAATTAGCATTTCCAGATGGAAAAGTACTTGCTTGGCAGAATAACTCAAGCATATATACAACCAAAGTAATAGGTATGAGAGAGAAGAGCTTATACCGACTGAACACTCTTCCAGTTCAATCCGTATTCCATGACTCTACAATTATGGGTGAGTTATGCCACATAATACTAGCTCATTTAAATTACAGAGCTCTCCCAGCCATAAATAATATTGTTATAGGTATACCAGTGCTATAGGTAGACCATGATGGAACATGTAGAGGATGTGCACTTGGAAAGAATGCCAAAAATTCCTTCCCAGATAGTGAGAGCTTATCCAAAGAAATCTTGGATCTAGTGCACTCTAACTTGTGCGTCCCAATGACAGTTGCTTCATTAGGAGGATATCATTACTATGTAACATTCATTGATGACTACTCACGGAAGACTTAGATATACTTTCTCAAGACCAAGGAATCTGAGGAAGTACTCAACAAGTTCAAAGAATTCAAAGCACAAGATGAGAATTTATCAGGGAATAGGATCAATATTCTAAGATCAGATAATGGTGGAGAATACACCTCTACATAATTCAGTGATTTCTGGAAGGAAGCAGGAATTAAGAGGGAGCTCACAATTCCCTACAACCCTTAGAAAAATGGGGTTGCTAAAAGAAAGAACAAAACATCTGTGGAGGCAGCCAAATACATGATTCATGACCAGAGTCTACCTATGTTCTTATGGTAAGAAGCATCTAGAACAATTGTATATCTATAGAACATATTCTCACATAAGGTAGTAAAGAACATGACCCCAAAATAAGCATTCACGGGAGTAAAACCAGAAGTGGGTCACCTTCAAATATTTGTATATCTAGTTTACATTCATGTGCCCAAGTAGAAAAGGACAAAGTTAGAACCTTCAAGAAAGAAGGGAACCTTCGTGGGATACAGTGAATCTTCAAAGGCCTATAAAATTTATATCTCGGGATCCAGACTGATTGAATTTAGCAGGGATGTGACCTTTGAAGAAGAAATGGATGTCAGGAAAGGTAGAGGATCAGACATGGAGATCAATGATGAGGATATGCTAGGATCAAAGGAGATGATATCATCTCCCCCTTAAGCTCAGAGGGGTTAGTAGAGAAAGATGAACCCATTGATCCCAATGATCCATTCGCAACAGTTGATATTACTAAAGATATGGAAGTAAACCAAAAAAGACCTATATGGGCACAACATACCTTACAGGATGCATAGGGGCATGAAGCTCCATGTGGAACTTTTCGAGAAAGCAAAAGACCTCAGAGGTTCTCCAGTTATGTTGCATTGATGAGTCACATCATTGAATCAGAACCCACCACTTATGAAGAAGCATCTAGACACCAAGTTTGGGAGGATGCCATAGTGGAAGAATGTCAATCCATCATGAAGAATAATGTGTGGGAGATTGTACCAAGATCTGAGGGGAAGTCAGTTGTAACTTCTAGATGGATATACAAATTTAAACATGGATCATATGGTAGTATTGAAAAATACAAGGCTATATTTGTTGCCAGAGGTTTCTCTCAGAAAGAGGGAGTCGATTATGATGAGACATTTTCTCTTGTGGCTCGATACACTTCCATCAAATCGATCATTGCTATTGCTTCAGCTATGGGATGAAAGTTGCATCAGATGGATGTCAAGATAGCCTTTCTCAGTGGTATTATTGAGGAAGAAGTATATATTGAACAACCAAAAGGGTTTGTTGTCCACGGAAATGAGTCTCATGTATGCAAGTTGAAAAAGGATTTATATGGACTCAAGCAAGCACCCTGTGCTTGGTATGGACGAATAGACAGATTCTTGGTGAGTTTGTGATTCACCAAGAGTGATTCAGACCCCAAACTTTACTACAAGGTTGTGAATGATGAGCCACTGATTTTGGTACTATATGTTGATGACATGTTTCTCACTGGAAATGAGAAACTTATCGTATGGTGTAAGAAGAAACTCACCTCTGAGTTTTAAATGAAGGATATTGGATTGATGCATTAATTCTTAGGATTAGAAGTATGGCAGAGGAAGAAGGAGATTTTTCTAGGTCAAGGAAAATACAACATATATATCCTGAAGAGATTCAAAATGTTGGACTGCAAGTCCATAACTACTCCAATGGATGCATATTTGAAGAAGCTAAGAGATTCTGCTTTAGATTCAAATTTGATCGATCCCACTATGTATCGTCGGATGATTGGGTCCTTGATGTATCTGACGAACACCAGACCAGGTATTTGTTTTGTTGTGAATTCCCTCATTCAATTCATGTGCGAACTGATGCAGATTCACTGGATTGTTGCAAAACATGTGCTCAGATACTTATGTGGCACTATGGAATATGGTCTACGATACGATTCAGAATGTGACTTGAAATTGCAAGTGTTTACAAACTCATATTGGGCCGGATGCACTACAAATAGGAAGAGTACTTCAGGATGTTGTTTCAGCATGGGTTCTGCAGTAATTTCCTGATGTAGTAGGAAGCAGAGCTCGGTAGCTCTTAGTACTATAGAGGCAAAGTATATGGATTCTAGTTCATTATCCCGGGAATTAGTTTGGCTTTGTAAACTTCTTGCATGATTGTTTTTCCATATTCACTATGATAACCAGAGTTGTGTGAAGATTTCAATGAACCCTACTTTTCATGACAAGTCGAAGCACATAGAAATTTGTTATCACTTCATATGTGATATGGTGCAGAAAGGTGTGGTCGAGCTATAGTATATTCTGACATATGACCAGACAGTAGATGTTCTCACCAAGCCTCTTCCTAGGGTGAATTTTGAATACTTTCGCATAAGACTTGGAGTAGAATAGAATGCTTCCCTCCTTGAGAGGGAGAGATTACTAAGAGACATTTAACTTATATTTTCTTAGGTACCTCTGCTTGTCCAGGTTCTCATCCAGGTATGGGAGAAATCCCATCGACAGATGAGATGAACAGGTAGTATATGATCGGGTTCACATAGGTGCCTCTGCTTGTCCAGGTGCTCATCCAGGTATGGGAGAAATCCCATCGGTAGATGATTTTGACAGGTAGCATATGGCCGTGTGATTGCACTGGTACCTCTACTTATTCAGGTTCTCACCGGGTATGGGAGTATCCCATTGGAATATGAGATGAACAGGAACTAGATGGTCATGCACATTTACTCGTTCAGGTTCTCAGCCAGTATGGGAGTACTCCATCGGCAAATGAGACGAACAGGCAGTAAATTTTTCGTACACATTTTCTCATCCAGGATTCTCTATATAAGTATGGAAGTTTCCCATCGACAGTGGAGACGGACAGGTAGCAGAATATTTTCTCTTGGACATCCTAATAGAACTGATTCATGAAAAACCCTCTTGAAGAACAGAGACCATGCAGACAACATTTAGTATGTATAAAGATGATGGATATAGTATAGATGTACAGATGAAACCCAAATGATCGTGATCCAGATCAAAACCAAAGAATACCTTCCTTGTTGAGAGGGAGTGCTCGATTTTGTGCAACTTTGGAAGACATTCTTTATTTGTACCTCCTACAGGATTTGGACTTGATGTAATCAATCATACAAACCCTAGAAAGAACAATGTAAACCTTGGGGTGAAAATCCAACAATAAAAATAAATAAAATAAAATTATAAAAAGGTATTTTTATTGATCCCCCCAGAGAATCTGGCCCCAGTTATTTTTCCTAGCCGAAAATCAGTATAAATAGGATGCGCCCCTCCGCATTATTCCACACAATCACACAAGTGAAGTTCGCATTTTCTGGGGGAGAGAATTTCGCACCTACTGAAGGAGAAGACTGTTTTTGGGGTTTCTATTTGTGCGAGATACTTCCATCTTTTCTCTTTCTTCATTGTACATTATTCTCAAAATTATTATCTTTAGAAGAAGATTGTTGGGTTTTCTCCCATTTGGGTTTCCCAGGTGAAAAATACTCATGTTATTGTTTTTTGTTGTCTATCTTCTAGTGATCTTATTGATCAATGTGTTACGGAGAGAAATTCCTATGGCTTGGGCTACCACAATAGACAGATTAACTCCAAAAATCAATCCTTTCCTATATGCAAGAGAAACCAAACATCTAACACTAAAGGATCTCGATTCGTACCTTATTCTGGACGGTTGATGTAGATCCCTCTTGAGCTTTTCCACTCCAGCTTGTATTGATAAATTGCTTCCTCAACATTCAGCAAACAAGACAAGCATGCTTTATATAATTGTGTTAGACCTACTCTAGCATATATAATCAATAACATATAAGCATTTAAAAGAATCCATGGATCAAATACTCATTTAAATACACATTATTAGACAGGAAAAGATATTTCTATTGATATAAAACAGAGATTACAATAGTACCAACCTCTGTCGGCACGTCTGCGAATCGGAGAAACTGAGTCCCCCACTTGGGCCTCCACCACTTCAATCCTCCATCTCTCGATAGCAAGCTCACAAGCAAAAGGAAAGCTTGGGAAGAACACAAAGTGCTCCAAGGGACAAAGGGATGTAGACTCAAGTATAAGCTCTGGCAACAATGGACTATAGTTTTCTTGCTCTTCAATTCCTCTCCCTTTAATGTATCCAAAGGGTTCCTTATATAGCTCTTCAATGGGGTAATGGAAGGTCGAACTCGAGTGATCTCAAGGCATATGGAAGGCCAAGAGACAAGTGATTCAGATCCACATCAAGGAAAACTCCAAAATCATTTGGCCTTTTGCACACATCCCGATGTACACAAGTTTAAGGGTCAAATACACGTATATACGCGAGAAAGGGATTAAAAGTCGCATATGGCAATTATTGCATGTTTTTAGGGATGATCATGGAAACATCAAAGGTAATAAAATGGTCCATGGGGTCTAAAGAGTCTGCAGAGGGAGATGGAAGGCCATAAAAGTGTGATCCACCATGTGTGGTAAAATCAGCTATAATAGATGCCCCCTAATGTGTGAGGTCAGAGGGGTCATATGATGGCCGAAATACATTATAAGTCCATCCCAGAAGTGGAGTGATGAAGAACCCAGTGGAAGAACCAACCATCCAATCAATACAATAGAATGATCAAACTCTGCACATAATTGCAAGTAGATATAGCAGTCCAGGATACATAAGAGTACAATGGCCATGAATAGGCATGATACAAAATATGACATGTGTGGTCATCGCCATGTACAATATAGATAGATCAGAATCTCCATTATGAATATATACACAGGATCATGATCTCCATGTAGGTTGAATATATATAATGGATCAAGATCTCCAAAATGGCTGGAAATATCTGATATTTACTGGAATCAAGTCACGAGAGCTGAAATCTCATGAACACTGGCACGATCAAGGAGGTAGCATATATGAGATGCCACCAATCTGAAATGTCTTCTACACAAACCACTACAAGTACATGTCTTAATATGTGAATAGAGGTTTCGAGGTTGAACATAGTAGTCCATCGTCTGATTACTAGCCATTGATGTATACCATTAACAGACGCAAGATCACCCACCAATAATGAAAATGGGAATAAAGGTACTAGAGTGCAAACTAGCAAGTGTGAATAAATTTGTTGATGTCGAACACTTGGGAGAATCCATCAATCAGGGGACATTGATGTATTTCCAAAAAACTGTCAATGGTGAGAGAACCTGCCACTGATGACTACAAGTCTCAAGGCACTCAAACATGACTCTAGATTCCTATCCTAGAATAAATGATCTAAAGTCGATGGGGTGAAATCTGCTAGAAGGAGGTCATTAAGGCATCCCCCATCATCCAACACGAGGTACTCAGCAAAGCTATATAATGTGGAAGGTCTCGAACATAATGTGCACAAACCAGTGACTTTACCGGGAATGGCCGACATGCAAAGTCAAGATAACTGAGGAATGGTCGACTCAAGTTTCAACTTCCTTCAAACAAGAGCATAAAGGTGAATGGTGACTGAATGTAGGTAGCACAGACTCAATATACAAAATTGGGACATCTCTGCGACACAGGAGGCATCGACAGAGGCTCCATAGGGACTGGAAGCTTAACTAGTCAGTGGAGATAAACTCAGAGAAATGAGTACAGCTCCTAAATTCAAACTCTTAACCCAAACAATGGATGTGATATACAGTGCTTTGTTCGAAGGCAACACGACTCGACTGCTGCCAAAGATAACATCTTTTCTTGTCTAGATTTTGGGTTATTTTGGACTTTTTCAAATGTTTTGAAAAGCTTGAAAAAGAATAAATTTGCTTTATAGTTATATATTGGGAGGAGATGAGTGTCAAGGGACAAACAAACTAGTTTCAAGTAGTGGAACATACCTATGCTCAATGCAAGGACATATGTGCAGGATAGCGACACTCGGGGGAAAGTCCCTTCCCGGTAAAAATCGAGAATCAAGCTGCAAAGGATATATAAAATGGCTCTGCATGGCTAGACATGAGACAAGATCGGGCTATATGGCTGATACTCAAAGTTAGGGAAGCCGGCATAAGGCTCAATGAGGCAGAGAAAGCTCATCATAATGCAATTACAACTTGACATAAGGGAGTCCTAGGGAAACAGGCCAGCAAAAAGATCAAGAGGAGTATGAGGATCTTGGGAAATGTCATGGCAATACTATACAACGGACTCCCACACCCTAAAGGGCAAAGTATCAGCATGGGAACCAAATGCAAACAAGGAGCTAACTAGGGCACCCATGTAAGGTCAAACTCTACCATTCATATCATGTCACTTCTAAAACAACAAGAAGGTTCTGTAACAGGATAGAATGGGTTCGTACCTAAGGTTGTAATGAAACAGTCATTAAGGTCATGCAAAATGCAAACAAAGGTGAAATCTAACCTATAAGCCAGTTTAAACATCATACCTAAAATCGACATGAACGCGTCAAAACAACGATCGAAACGACGCTCAAAACGGTCTCCTACATCATTATATTAGTCAAAAACGGTCCAAAAGGGTCAGAAACGGTTCAAAACTATACAAAGGGGGTAAAAATTTTCAAAAATTTGAAAAATTTCTATAAATAGTAAAAAATTCAAAACATTATATAACATTTGAAATTTTTACCCAATTGATCTTAGAACTTCAAACGCAAATTCCGGGAGTTTCAGCCGGCGGACTCTGACACCGTTTTTTCCAGGTAATTTCCCATGCCCTGCTCTTTCATTTGCATGTAAATTTTTCAAATTTCCATGGTCAAAATTGATTTCTAGGACAATATAAGATATGCGCCTCGGCCCACGTAGAAATCAAGGATTTTTCCCTGTATAGGGTTGGCTATACGCGGAAAAATGGCTCAAAGTCGCATACATACACGGTTGTTTTGCAAAAAATCGCATATGCATCCGCGTTTAAGTTTTTCTAAGACAAGTAATGACCAAAAATTAAATTAAATGTGCAATATGGTTCTATAATAGAGGGAACGAGAGCACGGGGATGTAGAAGAAGCAGTACAGGGTGATCTAATGGCTCAACAAGCTCTTCGTGCATGCGAGCTCTACAAGTTTTGGTGTCTTGGTGGCTTAAGGGCCAAACCAAGACTGCTGCAGATGCTAGTAGACTACTGGTATCCTGGCTTAGAGTCTTTCCATATCGACAGGATGTCCCTCACTATAGAGGTGGAGGACATATACTTCATTACAGGATTGTCCCGATGAGGGGAAGTGGTGAACCTACATTCTCGCGGGCCTGAAGGTTGCCTCACCATAGATGAGTATATCATTGTATACTATTATCTAGGCACAGAGAAGGTTGAGAGCCAGATACCAACAAACTCCATATAGGTACTAGGCCTGAAGGCCATACTACTAACACCCGACAGGATAGCGGGGCTATCCTTACTCCACCAGGCGTCGTGGCCCTTGATGTTCTATGTAGTGGAGTGCATGAGACCCACAGTTTACGATTGGACTACTGTGCTGTTGAGTAACATGAAGCAACAACTCAGCGACTGCAAGATGGGTAGGGGACGAAACGTTGGTTTCAGCAATATACTGAGCACGTTCTTCTTTGAGCGTGTTCTGGGACTCAGCCCTAGAGTTGACGTTCCTCTTCATGGGGTTCGAGATCCGTCCCAACGATGTTGGGTAGATGTGATGCATAGACTAGGTGGAGGTAGGGTGTCCAACCCCTACCCAGCTAACTTCTTTCCATGGTGGCGGTGGTAGATAGTTGCCATCGATGATTACCCCTATGCAGGGATAGATTTTCAAGGAGATTCTGACATGCATCTACCACTAGGATTAGCATACGGTGACATTGGTAACGAATCCCAGCCCTCCTTTTAAGTTTTTTGAATTATTAATTTTTTTTTGTGTTTTTTGATATATAGACTCAAAAGACATGTTTTTGTGTGACAACACATAGTGACATCCTGTCATATGTATGCAGATGTAGGACCATGGCATCCTGACGGTTTCCCTCTTCATAGAAGGAGGGGACGAGGATATGACATCATGGGTGTGGATGTGGAGCGGATGCTCCAAAGCATCCACACAAATGTTGTGCAGCTAACACATAGGGTACCCATGGCGCAAGTCAAGGACTTGCCTGAGGCCATGCAATGTCAGGTGGTGGGTGTACCAAAAGCATGGGTGCGGTTGTTTTAATGGCTAGCTAGAGTCGTGGTGGCTTTCCACAATCAAAAACCTCCTCCTCCTCCCCAGGCTTAGATACCTGGGATTGACACATTTTTGTACTACCATGTCTTATTTTTTGGTGGCTTGGAAGCCCCATTTTTGTATTATGAAACTTATGTATTATCACATTTTGGATGTTTAATGAAAAACTTTTATGATGATCAATTTTATTTATTTACATGTGTAAAAATGTATGTTTGTGATGAGCTTATGGTCTGTGAAACAAATGCCAATCTAACACATAGTTAGCATATGAGTCAACAACTTGATTATAAATTCTTAGGAAATGTATGTATGTTATGTTGTCAAATTGTCATTCTAGCAATCTCACACGTAAGAATCTTTGTAATAGTGTTGGATCCCTAACATGATACAAGCCATTAAGCTATGACAATACTAACTGCAAATCAAGACGTACCTCAAGAGAGAGAACACCATGTGAAATGGCATCTCGTAGAAGCTTGATAATGGCACTATATTCAACAACATTGTTTGAAGAGGGCCTTAAACATATGCCTCCTGAAGACAATACCTGACCTGTTGGAGTATAAATCACCCAAGCAGCAGAGGCTGAGTGTTGAGTGTGGTGGCTAGCACCATCAGTGAAGCCTATGTAAACGGAAGACTCCATCGACATATGTCATAAGAAATGAAAGCTAATCAACAAACCTGATCACCATAAGAAAGACCTAACTATGCAAAATATTGTACAATAATATACAATAATCAGCCCTGGATGAAGATCATGCATAGTACTTTTTAAGATAGAGCCCATTTCTAGGCTCTGCCAAGGCTGCCCCTTCATAATCTACCAGCTCATAGGCACCCTTCTCTAACACATGTTTGACCATGTAAGGACCATGCCACATGGGATTAAACTTCCCTTCCCCCAAGGGTTCTTTAGCTTGATCCCACAAAAGGACCAAATCTCCTTCACTAAACCTCCTTACATGGACAAATTTATCATACTGGACCTTAACGCAATGTTTATTTACTTCTAGAGCCACTAAAGCATCTCGATGCTGCTCTAAATGGACTAAACGTTCTTCCAATGGGGAAGTATCTGGTAAGAACTCTATGGATAGCTTCAATGAAGGAATTTCACATTCAACCGGCAAGATAGACTCCACTCCAAGTACAAGTTGATATGGATAAAAACCAGTGGCAGTCTTAACCGTGGTTCTATAAGCCCACAAAGCAGGATATAACATGATATGCCAATTGGTCTTGCTTTGTGCGATGGTTCATTGGAGAATGGACTTAAGTGATTTGTTCACTACTTCAACCTGTCCACTCGCTTGAGGGTAATAAGAAGAGGAATGCTCCTGCTTATACCCTAACTTCGAGGCCAACTCTTCCATCATCTGATTCTGAAAGTGCCTACCATGGTCAGTGACAAGCTCCTTTGGAATACCAAACTGAATAATGATTTGGTTGAATATGAAATGTGCAGCTGTCTCACCATCAGATTTAACCATGGGCATAGCCTCAGCCCATTTCGTGAAATAGTCAACAATGACTATAATATGATGATGCCCCCCAGTTGAAGCTGGGTTGCAATCCATGAAGTCCAGACCCCACTTAGTGAAGGGACTGGCGGTGATAATCGGATGTAACAGGGTAGGATGTCAGCACATATTACGTGCAAACACCTGGTAAGGGTGGCACTTCTTGACCGCATTAACATAATCTTTAAAGATCGACAGCCAGAAATAACCCGCTCTCAAGATTTTTTGGGCTGCAGAAAGCCCAGATAAATTACCACCACACACCCCTCTGTGGCAATCATTCAGTACAAGCTCAGCCTCCTCATGAGTTAAACAACAACGTAAAATGGAATCTACCCCATGGCGGTACAATGTGTTATCCACTATAAGGTAGTTCTTGGATACGTGACACAACCGTCGTCGTTCACCCCGTGAAAGGTGAGTAGGGACCTTCAATGTTTGTAAATATATGATGATATCCCCATACCATGGATCCAAAGTTGAGATCAGGAAAATGTGCTCATCGACAAATGTATCTTCACAAACTTCCTCCTCCTCCTCGCTTGGGAAATCAGTATAAGCTCCGCAAAAATCAACGAATTTTTTTTATTTTGCCGAAACAAACTCGAGATAAAATTCTTGCAAGATGACAATCCACTTATTATAATTTTCCCCGATCATCCTTCTAGTGAGGATGAACTGAAATAGATTGACATGGGCTACCACCAAGGTCTGGCGAAGGTGAATATAGTGTCTCAATATTTGAACCGCGTGAACGGTAGCGAACCCAAGTTTCTCCATATGGGAATAACGGATCTCTGAATCTATAAGGTTTTGGCTCAAATAATATACAACATGCTCATGGATCTCCTCATCCTCAAATAATATACAACATGCTCATGGATCTCCTCATCCTCTTGAAACAAAACCATACCAATCATCTCCATGGACGTGGCCACATAAAGCAAAGAGTCACAACTATAGTCGGGTGGACTAATCACCGAGGCCAATGCTAAGGCTCACTTAAGCACATCAAAGGACTCATGGGATCACTCATTCCAGAAAAAGGTAGTGTCCTTCTTCAAAATATGCATAAAGCCTCTAGTCAAATTGGCAAAGTTAACCACGAATCTCTGCAAGAAATTTTCCATGCCTTGCAAACATTGAAGATGTCTAATGTTTCTCGGGGGAGACAATTGAAGTATTGCCTCAACCTTTAAGGGATCAACTCTTATACCCTCCTTGGAGACAATGAATCCTAACAAGCGACCAGACATCATGCAAAAGATGCACTTATGAGGATTTAACCTGACCTGGTAGTGGCGGCATCTTTCGAACACTAATCTCAAATGGTAGGAATGACGCACTCTCAGATGAGAATGAGCAGCAAGGTCATCCAAAAAGACTTCAATAATCGATTTGAGATCATGGAAGATCAAGGTCATAGCCCGCTGAAATGTGGCTTCGGCGCTTTTAAGACTGAAAGGCATCTTTCGATATGCAAAGGTACCCCAAGGACAAATAAAGGCAGTTTTATGTTGGTCCTCAGGTTTGATCTGGATCTGATTGTATCCACAAAATCCATCGATAAAGGAAAATACCTCACTTCCTGCACACTCATCCAAAATTTTATCAATAAATGGTGTGGGAAAATTATCCTTAGGACAGGCACGATTCAAGTCATGAAAATCAATGCATATACGGATCTCTCCCTACTTCTTATCAACCCGAACAGGATTTGAAACCCAATCCATAAAGGGAATGGGATAGATAAAACTGGCATTTAATAGCTTTTCTATCTTAGCCTTAATCACGGGTTCTTTTCTAGGATTCACCTCATGCAAGCGTTGTCGAACAGGCTTAGCATTGGGATAAGTTTTAATTTCATGTTCAACAATGCGAGGGTCGATACTGGGCATTTCCTCATATGACCAAGCAAAGACATCACGAAACTCTTTGAACAGCTCGGTATACTCTTGAATCTCAACATGGGAACATTCTGCCCCAATATAGACATTCTCAATCTTGCCAGGATCGCGAGAGATATTGATAGGGATGGTAGGAGATATATTTTCCATGTTTCCATCAGCCATCGGACTAGGAGAGCTCAATGGAACCACGGGACTACCAATTCTCTCACTAAGAATATCCCTAAATTCTTCACACTCCAAACGGTCAAGCTTGGGAAGAAAATAAGATCTATGATGCAACTCTTCCCAAGGTGGCTCAACCCCAGACATGGCCTCAATAATAACTTCATCTAATGGAAAAACACTATCAAGGCAATCATGTGCGTGAGAAGACTGAATTGCCCATGCAGGCAGCACATACAGGTCCTCCTCCTCCATTCGTGAAGAGGAAGGACTAGGCTCTACAGCACATTCAAGATTCACTTGATATGCTATCCTTGCTGTAGGAAATGGCATGTTCGTTTCGATAGGCTTACATGAAGGACTCGGTGTAGGAAGAATCCAAGGATCTTCCATATGGGTAGTGCGAAAAGACACTGATCTCAATGAAGACAAAGCCCCACCGGAACTAGACCCGATCATAAGAATGGGTGCAAGACAACTAAAGGTTCCCATAAGGGATGGATACATGCCCACACCCACACTCCCAGTTGCCGGCTGAGAATGATCAATAATCGGGATAGAAGATCCCGATGATGCGGTAACACTCAGATTTTTGAATGATGTCTGATCAATCGTAACAATCTTCCCATTAAATGGAAAGCATACAACTCAAAATAGAGAAGAAGCTACAGCTTGCATACTATAGATCCAATTCCTACCCAGTAACAGATTGTAATCAAGGGGCGCATCAACCACCTCGACCTCAATCGCAACAGTCTTCCCTCCCAAAGGGACCTTAAGGGAAGGAAGAATCTCATGTGGCCGAAATGATCTACCATCAAAAGCAGTCAACATGGTAGCAGATTTAGACAACTCAGGGGAACCCAAACCCTTCTAACATGACAAAGACATCATGGAAGCAGCGGTGCCTTCATCAATCACAGTGCGTTTGACGGTCATCTTAAGACATTCTACATGAATTAAGAGAGACAAGTAGTAAGGAAAGCGAGGCTGTAGTCCCGTGGTTTCAAATTTGATGACGAAGGAAGATTTATCATCGTTAACACCAAGAGTAGAAAGCAAAGCCTTCCTTTGCGACGGACAACTCTGAAGAACTTCAAGCACAGAAATTGCACAAGGAGTGTGGCCCAAATCCTCGACAATAGAATAATTGTGGGTGGCTCGGGCATTAGGATTGTGTCCCGAACGCTTTAATTGTCAAAACCCCAAATTTTTCGAAAAATTTAAAAATTTTAAAAACATAATATTATCATAATTATAGTAAACTAATTATTAAATTAGTTATATGTTACCAAATTCATTATCTGAATTATCTGTTGGTTATGTTTAGCGATAGAGCAGTTCTTTTCAGTTTATTGATTATATCTATTTTTGCGACCACAAGGTGAGACTGTCATGCAAAACTAGGCTTACTTAGCTTCCGAGCTAATGCAGAAAGTTTTCCTGTTCTTACAGACTACAGGTAAGAGGTTTTGGTGCTACTTGTCGCAATTCTAACATATTTAAAATACAAGTTCGTCGCAAAAGAAAAGCTCAGTAAAAAAATAAATGCTAAACAATTCCCAACGCATGTTAAGGTACATTTATTAATTGCCCTTCTTTCTAGAAGAAGTAAATCCATGGTTCTTGATGATTACGGAATTATTCCATAGCTATCATAGTTGTGATGTATAAAAATGTCTTATTGATTCTTTACAACAGAGTAAGAGTAACAGAGTTATAAAATCTATGGTATGATTTCATTTGTATACAATTACGTTACATAGTAAATGTAAACTGATAAGGGGTTTATGTAATAATGTTTCCATTTTCAAACTTTGAAGTTTAAATGAGTTTACAACTTTACCTCGAGCTGCTTCTTAAGAAAACTATACTAATGTTGATGCATAGATTTTTTATTCACTTATCAACTGTTTTCAAGCATAACTGAAGCTTATCTTTAGTAACATATATATTACTGAAACAGGTTTTATCCTATCCCATTTATGTTTATAAACAGGACAAGTCCTTAAGGGACTATAATTCGTAAAAGAATGCATCTCTTAAATCGTTATATGACCTATCTATTTTATTATGGTGAAACTTTTAGATAAATAAAAATGTGGCCTAACCTTGCCAAGTCATCAATTAAAGTTAAGGTTATTACCTTAAGCAAAAGCTGATATCACATAGTAGTTACTACTTTCTTTTGTATATTTTTACATAAAGTTACTATTTTAACCAAAAATAGATAAGCCATTAAGGTTATTATGAACAATAGAACTAATGTCATAATTTTTACTCTAATATCCTCCTTTATAATCTTCCAATATATTTTTATGTTAAGCCAAAAGTCAATTGAACTTAATATTTCATAACGCATAAGACGAGGTATAATGTGGAATAAGAGTCCTAAAAACTCAACCATGATCACGATCAAAATAAAGCTTATTCTTTATTTTTATAGTTCTATAAACTTTATAGAGGATATGTTTCTTTTCCAACATTTGTAAGCTATGGTTACTATTACTTACATAGCAAGAAAGGTTATAATAATAACCTTGCCATAACAATCGTAGGTTTAAACTTGTCAACTTATAAGAATACCATAATTTGCAAAGCGTTGGTCGTAATGGTCTCCACGACTTTAATGATTGTAAGGTTTGAGTGTTGAATGTGATGATTTTTATGTTCTTACATGCAGTGTAGGAATGATAAGTTGACTTTGCAACAAGGCTAAGAGTAACTCGATGCATAAAATGATTGGAATCATTTCTGGGTGGAACGTCCTTCAAACTATATGAATTCACCCATCGCAAGCAAATATATTTATTGGTAATGTGGCATTACCCTGGCCATGCATTACGTGGTTAAAAGGGTCGTAGTCAAACCCTAACTCACTATTCCTTCCTTCTCCTTCGGCTCCTATCGCTCTGCGAGGGTGCTGGTGCACCCTTGCAGCACCTCTCCTTTGCAACGTTAACCTCCAGCCCGTTATCTTCTTGTGGCTTATCCTATCCCATGTGTTGCTGTTGGTCATCCGTCGGTTGTTCTTCCCGCAGGTTTTTCTCTGTCATGCTATCTCGAACCCGAACCCTTGACTGAGATAACCTCCTCCCTTAGTGAGGATTGAAGTCTTGTACTGCTCAATTGCATTTGAGTGTTGTTGTGTGTTAATCTTCTTCTCCCTTCCTGTAGTAGGGTTACCTCGTCGCGTTGGTGGTTGTCTTGCTGTTGCTGGTGGTCGCGCCTCCATAAAAATATTAGGTAGAAGAATACTGCAATTATTTTTCGTTTTACTGTTTGTTTTTAATTATAAGATAAATTTTCTGCTTACACATTTTAATATTGTGGTTTTCTTTGTTGGATACAGGTCTCGGCCTTCCTTCTGCGCGGCTTCTGGTACAAAGTAGTTGCAGTGGCTACAAGTCCTCGGTAATCCTGGTTAAACCATGGCACTTTCTCTTTGTGGGGTTCCTTTGGGGCTTTTGACGGTTGGCACGTTGAGGCCTGTAACCCTTGTGACTTCAGTTTTCCCTGATAGTTTGTTTAATACTTGTGGTAGTTGAAGAGCCCCTTGCGTCGTGAGAGGGTGCTCAAGCTTTGGCCATACTTGTATAAGTTAATTTCTTGTTTGTATTCACGTGCTTCCTAAGAAGTGAAAAGAAACAGAGATACTCTCAATTCTTGAAGGGGTCGAGGGCTTTGAAGAGCCGCTCAACTTTTTGTTTAACTTGACTGTGTGATACATGAGGCCATGAGCCTGACTTGAAAAAGGGTTACAACCCACGACTTCTACTTCTGTTGTAATTTTGAACTTATAGGGTTTTCACTCTAAGTCCATCATATAAGTTATTAATATTGTTTTTCTTTTCTATATTTCTTGTTTATGTTACAGCACTGAAATTGATATGTTTATCATAATATTTAAAGCTCGTCAGTAAGAAAATGTTTACACCATTTGTCTTTAATTTATAATTTACCTCTGTAAATTATGAGTTTGTAGTTAGGTTGTGTAAATTTTTGCTTAAGCTCATTAAGTTGAGCATTCTGTCACTCTGTTGAATTAATGACAGTGCATTAATATACTTGACTTTTATTCCATAATAATTTTCTTAAATATCATTAGGGTTTACTATACATTACTCTTATAACCTGTTTGTTTTATAGAAACAGTCAATGCTATTATATTATTTTATTAAAAGAATAAAATAAAATGATTCATGTTTCTTATGAAATGCTTAAGTAACTAACAGTTACTTCTTTTTCTTTTTAAGTATCGAATTTAGAATTTATTTTATGTTACTAAAATTAAATAGAACACTATATTATTATTGTTTCTATAGTTGGTATATAATCTGCATGCTTAGTCCATGCAACATAAATGACAGAAAGATTATATTAAAAGACTGTTGTCTTACCTGTAAGCACTATGGCTTCTGTTATTACTTTTACTTCGTTTAGTTTATTTAAAAGAATTGCAATTATTATTATATAATTGTTACCCTTATTTTATTCGTAATTGTAAATAAACTTAGTAATTTATTACTGTATTATTATACTTACTGTACTAAATACTTTGTAGACATATTCTCTATATCCCATAATTTCTGGTTTAAACTACAATATAATGAATGTAACAAAACTAACTAAGTTCTACACTGTTAACATCTTAATAGTATAAGTTAGCAGTTGTATGTTTTGTTTCAACTTAACTAAGTGGAACAGAAATGAATAAAGAATATATATTACTTCCCAAAAGTAAATTCTGCTATTAACTAAGTACCTGTAGAAATAAATAGATATTCTAGCTAATCTTCCTTCAATTTGAATATTATACTTGCAGTAGTTTAATCTGTAAGTAAGTAAACTGTAAAGCATCTTTTTCTAACTTAACTCTACTTTAGTGAACTATTATACTCTTCTTTGCTATGCAAATAAGGAAGTAATTATAGTATCAAGGACTGTTTTCTCTATTTAGACATACTACTATCAGTAAACAATACAATTTATTTCTCTGTTTCTAAAAGACTTGACAGTTTTCCATATAGGTTAATACTACTCCTGTTACAAAAGATATTTCTTCTAAAAAAAAACACACAAAGAAAATACTCTGTAATTCCATTTACATTCTATTTTATATTTTTATCATATCATCTTTATTTATAATCTCACCCCTGTGCTGGAGTACAGTCTGGTAACTCTAGATGAGGAAAAACACAGTGGGTTTTTATTTCTCATTAAAAGAATTCTATTACTGACAAAGGCTAGAGCAACTACATCACTAAGCCATTTAAATATTTGTATCATAATCAACAAACATATCATTCAATCATACTCAGTTATTAAAACACAGACTGTTAGAGGGCAGAACCTATTCTTGAGCTTGGACAACAATAGCAATGGGAGGCCGTTCCTCCCTTACAACTCCTGGAGAACGCTCAAACAACGACTCCTCAGGACCCCCGAGCTTGATCTGGTCTCCCTGGATGGAACTAGGTGCACCAATAGTCAAATACTAGTCTTCAGACTCAGTACCAATTATGAACTTATCAGTGAGTTCTCCCAGCTAACAGGCTGTAACATACCAAGTTACTGCAGACTTTCTCTCAACACACTTTCCTTACTGTTTTTCCCTTTTTCCCCAATGAATTTCCTGAATAGCATTCCTCCTGAATGATACTTCTCTGGAAAATATCTGAGCCCCCTCAGCTCTATTCATTGGGTACTTTTTAAAAGATTGCCTAGGTCTTTTTGGGTTAGTTGTCATTTATTGAGCCACCTGCTCTGATCCCACTTTCTTGGGGGATCATGACCCCAAATGTAGGGAAGTTTCCACCTGCAACATAGGAAGTGCTTGAGGATGCTACCACTTGTCTTTTTCCCTCCACCTAGTTCCTTCCACCAGTTTGACCAGTAACCTCTTATTAACAGCTCTCCCATGCTGTTGTCTCCACTTTTATTTATTAATAATAAAATATTCAGAATTACAATCCACTTCTTTTGACTCTGTTGAGTCATCAGTTCCTACTTAGCATTAAATTTAACATAATGTCTTAGGAAATCAAATTAAAACAATTATCATTATTTTACAAAATTGGGGTATGTGACATACACACCCCCTTAAAATGTAACATCGTCCTCGATGTTACTTATTCTTCATCTTCTGCAACCTCCTGGAACAGATTCGGGTATGCCTCCCGCATCTTACTTTCCAGTTCCCAGGTAGCCTCTTCAGGACTAAGGTGCTTCCATTGCACCTTCACTTGTCCAATGTTGCGGTTCCGCAGAGTAATTTCCCTCCTCTCGAGGATACAGTCCGGTTCCACCAAAATTTCTCCTTCTGGTTCCACCTGTACAACATTCCAATCAACCACATGAGTAGCATCATGAACATACTTTTTCAAAACAGAGATATGAAAAACATTATGCACTTTCAAGTTAGGTGGTAACACTAGCTGATATGCAAACTGACCAATTCTAGATAAAATTTCAAACGAACCACAGTAACGTGGTGCTAGCTTTGCACAACTCCCCAATCTTAGAGAGATTTTCTTTGGTCTTACCTTTATAAACACGTGCTCACCTACCTAGAAATATTTGGGAGTTCTTTTCAAATATGCTTCGCTCTTTTGTCGATCCTGTGCCACTTTCAAATTTTCCTGCATTTGTGTTACAATTATCTCCATTTCCTTCAATAATTCTAGTCCTAACACCAATCTATCTACTAGATTATTCTAGGATATAGGAGTGTTGCATTTGCGTCCATACAAAATTTCAAATGGACTAAACTTAGCTGATGACTGATAGTTATTATTATATGCAAACTCTGCTAGATGCAGGTAGTCTTCCCACTTACCTGGTTGATCTTTAACATACATACTTAATAAATATTCCAACACCTGATTCACTCTTTCAGTCTGTCCATCTATTTGAGGATGGAAGGAGGTGCTGAAATTCAATGTTGTATTTAATCCCTTAAACAAGGATTTCCAGAAATTCTCTGTGAATTTAGGATCCCTGTCTGAAATGATAACTTTCGGTACTCCATGCAACCAAAAGATCTACTTTAAGAATATATCAGCTATATTGACAGCCTTGTAAGTAGTTTTGACAGGAATGAAATGTGTTGCTTTACTTAACTTGTCAACCACCACCATAATAGAGTCATTTTGATTCTGATTTCTGGGCAGTCCAGTAATAAAATCTAAGCTAATCACTTCCCATTTCCAGCTGGAAATAGGTAAAGGTTGTAGCAAATCAGCCGGATGTTGGTGTTCGGTTTTCACTTGTTGACAGTCTAAACATCTGGCAATGTATTCAGCTACCTCATATTTCATATTAGGCCAAAAATATTCTTTTCTTAGCATGGTTACAGTCTTTTGGTAACCTGGGTGTCCTGAGTAAGGTGATTTATGGACTTCATCCAAAATCAACAACTTAACCTTAGGCACATTAGGCACATACAATTTATCCTTAAATAATAAAAATCCATCTTCATTTAGACTATAACCTTTTATTAAGCTTTCTGTAGGTTTCTCTTTAGCTGTAACTTGTAATTTCTGATAAATTTCATCTTGTTTTATCCCTTCTTTAAGCTGTTCATTTAAATCAGAAGCATAAGTGCTGATGGCTGCTGTAAACTTCAGCTTTGCATTTCTGCTCAAGGCATCAACCACCTTATTTTCCTTACCTTTATGTGCTGGATTTCAAAATCGTATTCACTCAAGAAGGCTAACCACCTTGCTTGTATTGCATTTAAGTTAGGCTGATCTAAAAGATATTTCAGTCCTTTATTATCAGTGATTAAAATAAAATTTCTTCCTATTAAATGATGTCGCCACATTTTTAAGGCATGTATAACAGCCGCAAGTTCTATATCATAAGTTGCGTAATTCTTTTCATGAATTTTCAACTTCCTGGACTCATAGGCAATGACATGCCCATCTTGAGTCAACACACCGCATAAGCCATCATTACAGGCATCTGTGCATACCACGAAATCCTTATTAGGATCTGCTATTCTTAGAATAGGCGCACTTGTTAATAAGGTTTTTAATTTCTTAAAACTTTCTTCACATTTTAAGTTCCAATCAAATTTCTTGCCTTTCTTTTGCAAGGAAGTGATCAAATTAGCTATTTTTTAAAATTCTTCAATGAATGTCCGGTAATAACCGGTAATTCCCATCAATGACCTAACATCTGTTACGTCTTTTGGAACCGGCCAATCTTAGATTTCCTGAATCTTTTCAGGATCGACTGAAATCCATTCCTTAGTCACTACGTGACCTAAGTACTGGATTTCATCCTTAAAGAAGTCACACTTGCTAAACTTTGCAAAGAGTTGTTGTTCCTGCAACTCTTGTAAAACTATATTTAGGTGTTCTTTATGTTCTTCTTTCGTTTTAGAGTAGATTAAGATGTCGTTGATAAACACGACAACAAATTTATATAAGTATTTATGCATTATATTAGTCATTAAGCACATAAAGACAGCTGGGGCGTTGGTAAGTCCAAATGGCATTACGACAAACTCGTAATGTCCATACCTTGTTCTAAAGGCTGTCTTAAAGATATATTCATCCTTAATTCTTACCTGATGATATCCTGACCTCACGTCTATCTTTGAGAACACCGTAGCTCCACGTAGCTGATCAAATAGATCATCTATGCGGGGCAACGGATATCTGTTTTTAATAGTCATCTTATTTAGCTGACGGTAGTCTATGCATAGTCGCATAGTTTTGTCTTTCTTTTTAACAAAGATGACCGGTGCTCCCCAAGGAGACACACTTGGTCGAATGTACTTCTTATCTATTAACTCCTTTAGTTGTGATTTTAACTCATTAAGTTCTAAAATATTCATTCGATACGGAGCTTTCGAGCTAGGTACCGCGCCAAGTACCAACTCAATAGTGAAATCCAGTTCCCTCCTAGGAGGTAATCCTGGAATTTCTTCTGGAAATACGTCAGTAAATCCATTTAAAATAGGAATGTCTTCTATTTTTAACTTATATGTTTCAGATTTACTTGCCTCATCTGTAATAGTTACAGCATAGGCTTTACACCCTTTTCTAACTGATCTTTTAAGTTGTAAAGAAGAAATCTGTCTGATTACAGTTTTTTGAGGAATACCCTTAACCTTTACTGGTTGTTCATTACTATTTACACACGTAAAGGTTTTATCATAACAGTTTAAAACTACCTTATTTTTCTCTAACCAATCCATACCAATCAGTAAATCATATGAGCTAAGTGGCAAAACATTAAGCTTAACTGTAGTTTTAAATTCATCCATAATTAAAGCACATTCTTTCACAAAACAGGTTGCTTTTCTTTTTGCCCCTGTGGCTAATTGAACTAACCAGGAATTATCAAACTTATCAACAGACAATTTACATTTTTCCACTATCTGAGGTGCAATGTAACTAAGACTAGCTCCTGGATCGATTAAAATGGTTACAGGGGTTTGGTTAATCATACCTTCCACTTCCACCATGGAAGTCTGATAGTCATCTTGGCGGTTCTCCAATGCTACATTTATTCTGGGCATAGTCCTCGCGAGTTCTCCAACAGTCATTTCCTCCTGCACAGTGTGAATATTGATGACTAACTTTTTCCGATTTGGGCAGACTGAGGCATAGTGCGGGCCATTACATTCCCAGCACTTAACAGGCTCCTTTCATTCAAAACTCTTAGTGAAATTCCCATGGTTATTTGCAGCTTCCTTGCCCTTAAAGTTATTCGAATGATTGGATGTACCATTTCTATTTCCCTGGAAATTCCTATTGTTAGAATAATTTTTGTTCTTATTATTCTTGAAATTCTTCTGGGGTACAAATTCCTTCTTCTTAAACTCAACCTGATTGTTGTTTTTCTTAGCCTTCCAGTTGGCTATGCCTTCTTTCTTCTTGTTCTGTTCAAAACAGAAATTAGCCTTCCTCATGGCTTCCTCCAGAGTCTTCGGGTTATCATCAATTCTGTCCTTGATGTGATATGGTAGACAGCTGAGAAATCACTGCACTTTAGGCTTCTCGTCTACTAAGTAAGGTACATACCTCAGCAAGCTTAAGAATTTACTATTCAAATCCTTCATAGTCATCGAACCTAATTTCAATTCATAAAATTCTGTAGCTCTTTCTTCATAATATTGCTCGGACAAAAATTTCTTCTTGAAGTACCTTTTAAAGGTACTCCAGTTAACTTATTTTTCCCTGATACCCTTGACTCTCTTCAGCTCTTTCCACCATATGTCTGCTTTTCCGGAGAGGTTATAAATTGTGATCCTCGCCTTCAGTTGATTTGAATAATTGTATATATGAAAATACTTCCTCATGCCGGATAACCAGGACTCTGTTTCTTCCCCTTTTTCGGTTTCTCCATTAAAAGTTGGGGGCTTTATCTTTTTAAACTCCCCTAAAATCTCCTCATATGGTCTGTACTTCTTCATTATGTCATACAACTCAGCCTCACTACTGTCACTAGTAGTGTGGTAGCTTTGTTGTTCACCGAACCCTTCAGATGATGAACTGCTTTCAGTTTTTACCAGCTTCACCTTTTTAGACCTTCTTTGATGACTAACATCCTCCGATTCTGGTCTTCTACTCCTTTCTTCAGTTTGGAACTCTTCTATTAAAATTTGGTTTAACTCTTCCTGAGCCTTCATAATTCTCTCATTCTCCTTCTTGATTGATTCCATTTCAGTATTCAAATATTTTATAGTCTACAACAGCTCTGAAGAGTGAGCAGTCACCTCTTCTAACATAGATTCCCTGGGCAGTTTCCTTGTATCTGTATCTAGAGACTCCTCCTGAGCATATTCTCCTAGCTTCTCCATACCTGCCTGTTAATTTTCAGTAAAAAAAAAAAAAAAAAATTATGTTCTTTACATAAAACAGAATATAGGTTAGTATATTATTTTACTATTCTACGGAAACTGGTTGGGCTACATCAAGCCTAGTATTTGAACCATGTTCTGATACCACATGTCAAAACCCCAAATTTTCCAAAAAATTTAAAAATTTTAAAAACATAATATTATCATAATTACAGTAAACTAATTATTAAATTAGTTATATGTTACCAAATTCATTATCTGAATTATCTGTTGGTTATGCTTAGCGATAGATCAGTTCTTTTCAGTTTACTGATTATATTTCTTTTTGCGACCACAAGGTGAGACTGTCATGCAAAAATGGGCTTACTTAGCTTCCGAGCTAATGCAGAAAGTTTTCCTGTTCTTACAGACTACAGGTAAGAGGTTTTGGTGCTGCTTGTCGCAATTCTAAAGTATTTAAAATACAAGTTCGTCGTAAAAGAAAAGCTCAGTAAAAAAAATAAATGCTAAACAATTCCCAATGCATGTTAAGGTACATTTATTAACTGCCCTTCTTTCTAGAAGAAGTAAATCCATGGTTCTTGATGATTACGGAATTATTCCATAGCTATCATAGTTGTGATGTATTAAAATGTGTTACTGATTATTTACAACAGAGTAAGAGTAACAGAGTTATAAAATCTATGGTATGATTTCATTTGTATACAATTACGTTACATAGTAAATGTAAACTGATAAGGAGTTTATGTAATACTATTTGCATTTTCAAACTTTGAAGTTTAAATGAGTTTACAACTTTACTTCGAGCTGCTTTTTAAGAAAACTATACTAATGTTGATGCATAGAGTTTTTATTCACTTATCAATTGTTTTCAAGCATAACCGGAGCTTATCTTTAGTAATATATATATTATTGAAACAGGTTTTATCCTATCCCCTTTATGTTTATAAATAGGACAAGTCCTTAAGGGACTATAATTCGTAAAAGAATGCATCTCTTAAATCGTTATATGACTTATCTATTTTATTATGGTGAAACTTTTAGATAAATAAAAATGTGGCCTAACCTTGCCAAGTCATCAATTAAAGTTAAGGTTATTACCTTAAGCAAAAGCTGATATCAAATAGTAGTTACTACTTTCTTTTGTATATTTTTACCTAAAGTTACTATTTTAACCAAAAATAGATAAGCCATTAAGGTTATTATGAACAATAGAACTAATGTCATAATTTTTACTTTAATATCCTCCTTTATAATCTTCCAATATATTTTTATGTTAAGCCAAAAGTTGATTGAACTTAATATTTCATAACGCATAAGACAAGGTATAAGGTGGAATAAGAGGCCTAAAAACTCAACCATGATCACGATCAAAATAAAGCTTATTCTTTATTTTTATAGTTCTATAAACTTTATAGAGGATATGTTTCTTTTCCATCATTTGTAAGCTATGGTTACTATTACTTACCTAGCAAGAAAGGTTATAATCATAACCTTTCCATAACAATCGTAGGTTTAAACTTGTCAACTTATAAGAATACCATAATTTGCAAAGCGTTGTTCGTAATGGTCTCCACGACTTTAATGATTGTAAGGTTTGAGTGTTGAATATGATGATTTTTATGTTCTTACATGCAGCGTAGGAATGATAAGCTGACTTTGCAACAAGGCTAAGAGTAACTCGATGCATAAAATGATTGGAATCATTTCCGGGTGGAACGTCCTCCGAACTATATGAATTCACCCACCGCAAGCAAATATATTTATTGGTAACATGGCATTACCCTGGCCATGCATTACGTGGTTAAAAGGGCCGTAGTCAAACCCTAACTCACTATTCCTTCCTTCTCCTTCGGCTCCTGTCGCTCTGTGAAGGTGTTGGTGCACCCTTGCAGCACCTCTCCTCTGCAACGTTAAGCTCCAGCTCATTATCTTCTTGTGGCTTTTCCTATCCCATGTGTTGTTGTTGGTCATCCGTCGGTTGTTCTTCCCGCAGTTTTTTCTCTGTCATGCTATCTCGAACCTGAACCCTTGGCTGAGATAACCTCCTCCCTTAGTGAGGATTGAAGTCTTGTACTATTGCATTTCATTTGAGTGTTGTTGTGTGTTAATATTCTTCTCCCTTCCTGCAGTAGGGTTACCTCGTCGCGTTGGTGGTTGTCTTGCTGTTGCTGGTGGTCGCGCCTCCATAAAAAGATCGGGTAGAAGAATACTGCAATTCTTTTTCGTTTTACTGTTTGTTTTTAATTATAAGATAAATTTTCCGCTTACACATTTTAATATTGTGGTTTTATTTGTTGGATACAGGTCTTGGCCTTCCTTCTGCACGGCTTCTAGTACAAAGTAGTTGCAGCGGCTACAAGTCCCCAGTAAGCCTGGTTAAACCATGGCACTTTCTCTTTGTGGTGTTCCTTTGGAACTTTTGAGGGTTGGCGCGTTGAGGCCTGTAACCCTTGCGACTTCAGTTTGCCCTGATAGTTTGTTTAATATTTGTGGTAGTTGAAGAGCCCCTTGCGTCGTGCGAGGGTGCTCAGGCTTTGGCCGTGCTTGTATAAGTTAATTTCTTGTTTGTATTCACGTGCTACCTAAGAAGTGAAAAGAAACAGAGATACTCTCAATGCTTGAAGGGGTCAAGGGCTTTGAAGAGCCGTTCAACTTTTTGTTTAACTTGACTGTGTGATACATGAGGCCGTGAGCCTGACTTGAAAAAGGGTTACAACCCACGACTTCTACTTCTGTTGTAATTTTGAACTTATAGGGTTTTCACCCTAAGTCCATCATATAAGTTATTAATATTGTTTTTCTTTTCTATATTTATTGTTTATGTTAGAGCACTGAAATTGATATGTTTATCATAATATTTAAAGCTCGTCAGTAAGAAAATGTTTACAGCATTTGTCTTTAATTTATAATTTACCTCTGTAAATTATGAGGTTGTAGTCAGGTTGCGTAAATTTTTGCTTAAGCTCGTTAAGTTGAGCATTCTGTCACTCTGTTGAATTAATGACAGTGCGTTAATATACTTGACTTTTATTCCATAATAATTTTCTTAAATATCATTAGGGTTTACTGTACATTACTCTTATAACCTGTTTGTTTTATAGAAACAGTCAATGCTATTATATTATTTTATTAAAAGAATAAAATAAAACGATTCATGTTTCTTATGAAATGCTTAAGTAACTAACAGTTACTTCTTTTTCTTTTTAAGTATCGAATTTAGAATTTATTTTATGTTACTAAAATTAAATAGAACACTATATTATTATTGTTTCTATAGTTGGTATATAATCTGCATGCTTAGTCCATGCAACATAAATGATAGAAACAGTATATTAAAAGACTGTTGTCTTACCTGTAAGTACTATGGCTTATGTTATTACTTTTACTTCATTTAGTTTATTTAAAAGAGTTGCAATTATTATTATAGAATTGTTACCCTTATTTTATTCATAATCGTAAATAATCTTAGTAATTTATTACTGTATTATTATACTTACTGTACTAAATACTTTGTAGACATATTCTCTGTATCCCATACTGTCTGGTTTAAACTACAATATAATGAATGTAACAGAACTAACTAATTTCTACACTGTTAACATCTTAATAGTATAAGTTAGCAGTTGTATGTTTTGTTTCAGCTTAACTAAGTGGAACAGAAATGAATAAAGAATATATATTACTTCCCAAAAGTAAATTCTGCTATTAACTAAGTACATGTAGAAATAAATAGAGATTCTAGCTAATCTTCCTTCAATTTGAATATTATACTTGCAGTAGTTTAATCTGTAAGTAAGTAAACTGTAAAGCATCTTTTTCTAACTTAACCCTACTTTAGTGAACTATTATACTCTTCTTTGCTATGCAAATAGAAATAAGGAAGTAACTATAGTATCAAGGACTGTTTTCTCTATTTAGACATACTACTATTAGTAAACAATACAATTTATTTCTCTGTTTCTAAAAGACTTGGCAGTTTTCCATACATGTTAATACTACTCCTGTTACAAAAGATATTTATTATATAAAAAAAACACACAAAGAAAATACTTTGTAATTCCATTTACATTCTATTTTTATATTTTTATCATATCATCTTTATTTATAATCTCACCCCTGTGCTGGAGTATGGTCTGGTAACTCCAGATGAGGAAAAACATAGTGGGTTTTTATTTCTCATTAAAAGAATTCTATTATTCACAAACTAGAGCAACTACATCACTAAGCCATTTAAATCTTTGTATCATAATCAACAAACATAACATTCAATCATACTCAGTTATTAAAACACAGACTGTTAAAGGGAAAAACCTGTTCTTGAGCTTAGACAACAACAGCAATGGGAGGTCGTTCCTCCCTACCAACTCCTGGAGAGCGCTCAAACAACGAATCCTCAGGACCCCCGAGCTTGCTCTGGTCACCCTGGCTGGAACTAGGTGCAGCAATAGTCAAATACCAGTCTTCAGACTCAGTACCAATTTTGGACTTATCAGTAAGTTCTCCCAGCTAACAGGCTGTAACAGACCAAGTTACTGCAGACTTTCTCTCAACACACTTTCCTTAATGTTTTTCCCTTTTTCCCCAATGAATTTCCTGAATAGCATTCCTCCTGAATGATACTTCTCTGGAAAATATCTGAGCCCCCTCAGCTCTATTCATTGGGTACTTTTTAAAAGATTGCCTAGGTCTTTTTGGGTTAGTTGTCATTTATTGAGCCACCTGCTCTGATCCCACTTTCTTGGGGGATCATGACCCCAAATGTAGGGAAGTTGCCACCTGCAACATAGGAAGTGTTTGAGGATGCTGCCACTTGTCTTTTTCCCTCCACCTAGTTCCTTCCACCAGTTTGACCAGTAACCTCTTATTAACAGCTCTCCCATGCTGTTGTCTCCACTTTTATTTATTAATAATAAAATATTCAGAATGACATTCCACTTCTTTTGACTCTACTGAGTCATCAGTTCCTACTTAGCATTAAATTTAACATAATGTCCTAGGAAATCAAATTAAAACAATTATCATTATTTTACAAAATTGGGGTATGTGACATTAATACTTCCTTAGGAATCCGAGGTACACTCTCAGGTTTATCCGTAGGATTTTCAATACGCAAAGGACTCCCGGTAGGAGGAGGTTCTTTCCCAAGTTCTGGTTGTGACAAACCATAGTCCTTCGCACGAGTCACAGCCTTAGCAGCACGCACCATGTTGATGCAACCATGACCACTACAAGCTTCTGGTGGATCTTGATCTCCACCAGACTGATCATGGGTCCTTGAGTTCATGTTTTGATCATGGGGTAAAAGGTTGGTCAGCACAGTTGGGCCCTGTGCTATGAACCTCGAGGCTTCTTCTATACGATGGCACAAGTGAGTGAGGTGGTCATCCTTACACAATTTGCAAGGAAACTTAACCTTACATTTAGACTGCTTGTCCCCCCCAACATTGTGGATTTTCTTGTCATTAGAATTGGCATTTTCATTCATATTCCCACCCTTACGATTGGTTTTAACCTTTTTCTTATTCCTTCTGGGTTGTTGGTTACCCTTCTGGTCCGATGATTGTACCGAAAGCACACTCACCGTTTGGGTGGGTTGAGACGAAGCCGTGGATTGTCCTGAAGCGGATTGGTTGATAGACAATTGACTCACCTGTTTCACAACCGAATTCGTATTTTTGGTACTTGTACAACCAACAATGCCGTCGGCATGTGGTCTAGGTTTGACCTTAGGTTCGAAACTAGAACGTGGAGCGTTCGGAATAATCTCAAATAATAATCCGGATTGAGCATAAATCAAATCCAATTCCTGCACCCTAAAAATGGCTTGTTCCTTGTTCTGAACTGTGGACATATAAACATCCTTTGCTATATAAGGCAGTAACGATTTAAGGAACCATTCGAGGAGAAACTCCGGCGATATGAAGGCTTTAATCAATCTCTTCCGCCTACGCCATTCTTGTATATGGTCCGAGATATGCATGGCTTTGTCTTGCCGAAATGTCGAGAAGAGTTATGTACCAACATTGTAACAAACTGGTAGTTGGAAGTGATTAAGAAAATTCATAGCTAGGTCATCGAACAAAACGAATGCCCCCGTACATAACTCTATTTACCATTTCGTTGTAGGCCCGATGAGGGTGCATTGAAATAGCCTTAAACGGATCGAATCTTCATGTAAGGAATTAGAAGAGCACCAAAATTGAAATGTAGTAACATGTTCACTAGGATATTCTCCTGGTTTGCCCTCAAATTTGGGAATGTCCGAGGGAAGCTTATTAGGGACAGTCGGCCAATCCGGGTCATGAGAGACCGGATCGTTCGTTAGTTTCGACAAGTCAGGTAAATTTAACGTTGTGAGGAAAGGGAGCCTAGGTTGAGCAGGTCGATGCCACGCTCCCTGATAGTTTTGGTTCACATAAGATTGATTACCATAACCACCACGGCCATGGCCATAGTATCCTCCTCCCGTTTGACCCATGTAGGGGGGACATGGAAGCACCATAATGTGGTGTACCTTGACTATGTGGAGCTACAAAGCCATAATTCGGGGAGTAAGCGGGTTTTTGATACCCGTACCCATAAGGTGAATAAATTTGTCCATACTATGGTCCATAATGTTGTCCATGAGAGATTCCATAAGATGTCCCATGAGATGTCCCATGAGAAACTCCATAAGTAGGAATATGGGGAACTCAATGCAATAGACCATAAGACATTCCAGAAGTAGGAATATGACCTCCCAAAACAACAGGAGGTACTTGAATTTGGGACACGAATACGCGAGTAGCAGTAGTACGAACATGACTAGTAGCAACATTTCAGCTCGAAGGACCACATGAATGAGGGGGAGGAATAGCATTCGAAGAACTAGACATAGAGGACATAGGGACATGCGAAACGATGTAAGTGGTATTCCCTATAGTCACTCGTCTTGGTTCTGGTATCCGAATAGGACTACTAACACCAAGTCTAGGATGAACATGTGATGTAGCCTCCACCACCGAGATAGAGGGTGCAATGTGACTCGTGCTCCCAAATCTCTCCACATGGAAAGGAATGGGAATGCCCCCAGGCGTAGTGCTAGGTTCAAATTTCGACCTGACATGGTGTGCCGAATCATGTGCAGGGATATTATACATGCTATAACTAACATAACAAGTGCTCGCAGGTTCATGATGAGTCTCATTTCCCGGAATCCAATACTAATGACCTGTGAATGAGGGATCATACCCAGAGTGTGTAGGTATATCATGTGAAGGATCGTACCTAGAGTGTGTAGGTATATCAGGTGAAGGATCATATACAGTTGTAGGATCTTCTTCCCCAACCTCATGAGGTGGAGAAGACAACTCAGGAATTTCATCTTCATGATCTCCCATCGTGTGTGAATCAATGTGAGAAGTAGTCCGCCTAGACTATCTATTTCTCTCTCCCAAAGGAGGAGGAGATGTAGAAGGTGGAAGTCCTACTAAACAACGATAACGGCGAAGTGCCACACCCGAATCCACAATGACTCAAAAAATGAAAAATACTCTTCTAATTATGCAAACCCTAAGCAAGCTAGCGTGCATAGAGCATACACCAATATAATCTAAAGCCAATCACAAGCAAACAAGGGTAGGATATGTGAGCTCCCAAATGAAGCAGGTATGTCTCACCTAGGAGAGGCTTGAGACTCCCATACACAACAAGAGGAGGTTCGTAACAAATTATTGTGGCCCTCAGCTTCAACGCATATAGCAACTGTGTTGTCTGACCCCAACCTGGTCGGGACACCTGCAGAATAACCCCTGCGAAGTACCCACTCGATAAACTAGGTAAGGCAACTAAGGTCACCTCAATATAATCAATGCTCAGGAAGACAATCGCAAGCAGGATTGACTATATGGGCAGGGTAGCAAAGCCCGAAACTCTCAAAAGAGCCCCCATATACAAATACAATCCTGGAAATATCTCTGATGCTACTCAGTTATGACTAGGGGTCATCCCAATCAATAACCGCTCACACTGCCTCATGCTTAACTCCCTTATAAGAGGAGGATCTTGAGAAACACTAATTATACCAAGGAATTTCACACTCTCACCTGGACAGAGACATACATGTTGTTGTTTAGTGGTCTTGGAGAATTTACTTACAATGAATTATTCCAAGACCCTAAAAACTAATCTTGTTGGTGTACCCTATTAAAGAAAATAGTGTGATCCATTTTAATTAAGCGTTGATTTTATTTGGCTTATTACTCAAAAAGGTGGATGATCGTGCAACCAATGGTATTATGACGCAACATGAAGTAAAATGCACACCTAATAATCAATGCAAATGCATTGTGTCAAATGAAAAACAGGGTATGCTACTACGTGAAATGCAAAACTTCTTCAAATGACAAATGCAATCATTCCTATATGAAAGCATGACTAATACTTTTCTAAGCAAACCTAGTGCAAGTACCATGCAAAATGCAAAGTGCAATGATGCATAATGATGCAAAGAAGTAAATATTTTTTAATTTTTTGAATAAAAATGAGATAATAAAGAAAAAGAATGACTCTACCACCCTCAGACTCTGCAAGCACTATCAAACAACACCTAAGCAAAGCACTAAGGTAAAAGAGTTCTAATGCACTAATTCCAAAACAAAAAATTGAAAATGCAATGACAAGAACATTCTTAAAAAAAAATTAACCTAAAAGGCATCTCTGGTTAGAAACAGAGGTGTATATAGACTCTAGAAGCATCTAAGGAGACTCAACAATCATCAAAACTCACCCAGCAACACTCAATCTTCCTCTAAAAGGAAAAACTCAAGGCATACGCGACTGTGTGCAGAAAACCTATGTATATATGCGAATATCTCAGTCAAAACCGCGTGTACACGTGACTGTGAGGCAAAAACTCGCGTACAGGAAGAAAAAGAGATAAAAATGAAGGCAAACAGATAAGTTGAGACAAAATTCACTCCTATCAGACACTACCAGGAAAACATGCCCCCATACCCAACTCAAAAACAGAGAAATCAGAGCAATTCAAGAATGATTGAATGCTGATCAAAACCCCCAAAGGCAAAATGACTAGGAACTCCCCAGCGGAGTCGCCAATTCTGTTACGGAGAGAAATTCCTATGGCTTGGGGTACCACAACAGACAGATTAACTCCAGATATCAATCCTTTCCTATATGCAAGAGAAACCAAACATCTAACACTAAAGGATCTCGATTCGTACCTTATTTCGGACGGTTGATGTAGATCCCCGTTGAGCTTTTCCACTACAGCTTGTATTGATAAATTGCTTCCTCAACATTCAACAAACAAGACAAGCATGCTATATATAATTGTGTTAGACCTACTCTAGCATATATAATCAGTAACATATAAGCATTTAAAAGCATCCATGGATCAAATACTCATTTAAATACACATTATTGGACAGGAAAAGATATTTCTATTGATATAAAATAGAGATTACAATAGTGACAACCTCTGTCGGCACGTCTGCGAATCGAAGAAACTGAGTCCCCCACTTGGGCCTCCACCACGTCAATCCTCCATCTCTCGATAGCAAGCTCACAAGCAAAAGGCAAGCTTGGGAAGAACATAAAGTGCTCCAAGGGACAAAGGGATGCAGACTCAAGTATAAGCTCCGGCAACAATGGACTATAGTTTTCTTGCTCTTCAATTCCTCTCCCTTCAATGTATCCAAAGGGTTCCTTATATAGCTCTTCAATGGGGTAATTGAAGGTCAAATTCGAGCAATCTCAAGGCATATGGAAGGCCAAGAAACAAGTGATTCGGATCCACATCAAGGAGAACTCCAAAATCATTTGGTCTTTTGCACACATCTCGATGTACGTGGGTTTAAGGGTCAAATCTGCGTATATATGCAAGAAAGGGATTAAAAGTCATGTATGGCAATTATTGCATGTTTTTAGGGATGATCTTGGAAACATAAAAGGTACAAAAATGGTCCATGGGGTCTAAAGAGTCTGCAGAGGGACAGGGAAGGCCATAAAAGGGTGATCCACCATGCATGGTAAGATCAACTATAACAGATACTTCCATCTTTTATCTTTCTTCATTGTACACTGTTCTTATAATTATTATCTTTAGACGAAGATTGTTGGGTTTTCTCCCATTTGGGTTTCCCGGGTGAAAAATACTCATGTTATTGTTTTTTGCTGTCTATATTCTGATCTTATTGATCAATGCAATTAAGATATACTAGTATAATCTTAAGAAAAACTAGCACTATGACTATAAAATGCTATTTTATGTAGATGTATGACCTTTTAGAGAAGGATAGAGTTTAGCTAGGAGATCCTTTATTTTATTTTGGATATTTAGTTTGAAGGGACAATGTTTTTTGGATGGTCTTTGAATGGGAATGCATGTGCAAAATGCAATTTCTTTTCTTTTAGAATGGATTATACAGTTTTTTTCCAATTTTGTTTTTTTGCAAAACAATTAGGTTGGTTGGTTAGATCCTTGGACAAGAATAGCCAAGAGGAAGAGTTGAAGCCATGGGAATTAGAGGAAGGAAGAGAGATGCAAGACTTAAGAGGGAAGATAACAAGACAGGGATATAGAGGTGTACTTGAACCTAAAGGGAAGAAATGCAACACAGAAATCTTCAGGAGATAAAGATTTGAAATTGTTATCACTCTGAGATATGATGAGCAATTTTCTATGGTGAAAGCATCAAGACCTTCAAGAGAGTTACCCCATATCAATAATTGGTTAATGGTTTGTCCCTCATATAAGATCAGTTCAAGAGTTGAAAGCACATAAGGAGCGATATAAGAGGACTCAAGGGAGTCGAATCCTTTAGGAGAAGAAGTTTCCCTCAGGTAAGCATCTTGGATAGCCAAGTGATAGGGACACCAAATTTCCTGCATCTGCAATAAGTCTCCTACCCCTGCTCTCTTTGGTCTATGAGTAGGTTAGTTTAAAGTTAAATATGTTTTTTAATTTGGTTAGAAATGAAGCTCTAAGTATTGAAATTCTTCCACTTTTTTGTAAAGGGGAGTTTCATGTCAAGATGGATGCTTCACGGATGTAAAGACTACCTTTTTATGATGGATTGGACTACTATAACCAAGACCTTTGTACAAATATTGTGAAGAAAAAATTGTCTTCCTTAAAAACATAAAAATGGAAAACTAATTAATTTGATTTAACGGCGATATCATTGTAGATGTAGATGAACTCAGGATTGGTATTTTCAGTAAAGATGTAGATACTGCTGAGATTGAATCAAAGCCTCAAGGTAGATATCTTGTATATGCTTACTTATTAGGGATAGATGCATTGTGTATTGAATCTTTGGCTCAATAAGTATATTTATTGATGTATCCTCTATTATGCAATACTGAATCGAGAGAATACAGAGAAGAAGACCAATGCTGACAAATTGTGTTGAGAGAATACCTTCCTAGTTAAGAGGGAGTGTTGATGTATTTGTAACTTCAGAATGTATTCACTTGCATATCTTATGTATTGTACCCCAATGTTTATTCTAGGAAGTGTCTGTAATGTATTTGAGTCATGTCATGCCCCAATGTTCCTATCGGGAGATTCAATAATGTAAAAAAGTCATGTCAAGTCATTGTGGGTAACCCTCCTATTGATCAAGGGTTAAAGTCCCCGCAGTTGCGGGGCCCTAGGGTTATTAGACTCTCCTAGAGAATTTGGCCCTAGTGAGTTATTGTCAAGTCAGGAATTAGTATAAATAGAGAGTGATCCTCTCCATTTGTCACACACTCAGTTGTAGCCCATAGCTGAGGTAGAAGAAGTTGTTGGGGCTAGAAAGAAAGAGACTACTGTTGTCGAGAGATCATCTTACTGTTTTGGGGTTTTACTTTTGGTGTTGATTCTATCTTTGAGGAAGTTGCGGGGTTTTCTCCATATATGGTTTCCCTGAGGAAAAACATTGTGTTTATTGTCTCTTGTGTTTGATTGTTCTGCTTGTTATTCTCTCAGTTAAAGATCCTAATATAATGCTAGCTTGAATGATAAAAATCTAACATGGTATCAGAGCTGGCCTGAGAAGAAGACACTGTGCAACTGTGAAAACTAGGGCTTCCTAATTTTTGGATCTCTCTCCATAGATTTTCAGCAAAAGAAAGTTGGGCTAACTCTCCTCTCTAGGGCGCATCTTTCTGTCGAAGCAGAATCTGATTCTGAGCATTTTCAGTTTTTGACCCGACACTACTGTCGGAAATTAGGACTTTCCACAGAATTGGAATGTTTGAGTGATCCCATGCCTAGATTGATCTCCTCCTCAAAATCGAAGTTTAGAGATCAAGGTCAAAGTTTTTGGTTGGACAGAACTCCAGAAAAGTCAAACCCTAATCTGCTCCTGAACCAGCTCTACAGAATTTCAGCTCCAGATCCAGATCTGACATCTTAACCTGGTAAGATATAAATATTTTGTATTTCCATTTGAGTTTCTTAGTTAAGATGTCTCATCATACCAAGCTTGATGAAAATATTGAGGGAGCTAATAACTTCCGAGCCTGGAAGTATAGGATCTCTCTGGTCCTGGAAGAAAATGAGTTGGACTCCTACATTAATGAGGAGATTCCAATTCCAGAGGGAGATGAGGCTAAGGCCTTACACAAAAAGAAGTTGGTCATGGCTAAGAGGATTGTTGTTGATTCAATCAAGGATCACCTCATACCACAGGTGTCCTCCCGAAAAACACCTAAAGCTATGTTTCATGCCCTAACCAAACTGTTTGAAGGAAAGAACATAAACTGGAAGATGACTTTGAGGAACCAGTTGAAGAATGTGAAGATCCAGAATGTAGAGACCATACAGTCATACTTCACAAGGGTCTCCCAGATCAAAGAACAACTTGAAGCAGTGGATGAAGAAGTGGAGAATGCGGAGATTGTAATGACCACCTTGAATGGTCTCCCTAGATCATGGGACTCCTTTATTCAAGGGATCTATGCCAGAAAGAAGATAGTCAAATTTAGCAGACTATGGGAAGAATGCTCTCAAGAAGAAGCTCGGATAGCAGCTCGAGAAGAAAATATGGGAAGTGAATATCAAGCTC
>LPNX010555619.1:125028-140668 GCA_001517045.1 Pseudotsuga menziesii | reverse complement strand
ACGTGACAAACATTGGTGTATTGATCTGTGATCTGTTTGTGTGAAGCGGCTATTCTTGGTGTTCGGTCCTTTGGGAGTACCCTGTGTACCCTAACACTCACAATACACTCCAAGAAAATAAAAATAAGTTCTCATCACCCCAGAGGTAAGCACTTCCATAAAAGTAACACTAGAAAAGATTTGTCTAGAATCAGATGTTATACATGTGATGAAGTAGGACATTATGCTAGAGAATTTCCTAGAAACAAAAATGTCTCTCACAAGAAGAAGGGAAACAAGAGAATACATCATGCTCATGCTGCAGAGGATGATGAACCTTCCACAAAAAGAATCAGACAAGAAAGTGATGATTCTTCAAGTGATGAAGAATATGTCTTAATTTCCACTCTCACGGGAAACATCACACATGGAAGCAATGATTGGCTTATAGACAATGGGGCTTCCAAACATATGATAGGATTCAAAGAATCCTTTGTGAACTATCAAAACATGAATCACCCCACAAGGTGAAACTTGCAGATGACTACCAGTATCCAATAAAAGGTAGTGGGGAATCCTCCTATAAGCTAGACTCTGGAAATTCTATGACGATGAAGGATGTATTGTTTGTACCAGGACTAAAGAAGAACCTCCTCTCCATATCTGCGTTGATGCAAAAGGCATGATGGTTGCATTTGTGGATGGCCAAGTTCTCATGTGGCTAAAGGGAAATACTATTGATGATGCAGTAGTAATTGGGGAACAAGAGGGAGGTCTATAAAAATTGAAGGGCCATCCAGAACAAGCCTTGATCCATGACACAGTAGAGCCAAATGAACTTTGGCATAGAAGGTTTTCACATGTGCACTACAGAGCACTACCTCTTGCAAGAAAAGTTGTTGAAGGACTTCCAAAAATCCAGGCAAAACATGACGGTGTCTACAAAGGATGTGCTAAAGGAAAGAACACAAAGAAGACATTTCCAAGTAGCGAGAGCAAGGAAAAAGGAATCTTGGAAATCATTCACTCCGATGTATGCGGTCCTATGTCATCCAGTTCATTAAGCGGGTATGTATACTATGTTTCTTTTATTGATGATTTTTCTAGGAATACATGGATATACTTCTTGAAGAACAAAGATGAAGTATTCAACAAGTTCAAGGAATTCAAAGCCTTGATCGAGAACCATACAGAAAATAATATCAAAACCTTTCGATCAAATAATGGTGGATAATTCACATCAAATGAACTCAAAGCATTATGAAAAGATTCAGGGATTAAGAGGGAGTTAACTACTCCATATAATCCACAACAGAATGGGGTTGTTGAAAGAAATAATAGAACGATTATGGAATCCGTAAGGGCCATGCTTCATGATCAAGATATTCCCATGCATCTATGGGAAAAAGCTTCCAAAACTACGATATATGTACAGAAACGTACTCCAGACAAAGTACTTGAGAACAAGACCCCTGAAGAAGTCTTCTCCGGAAAGAAACCAGAAATCAGCCATCTCAGAATATTCGGTTGTCCAGTATACATACACATTCCGAAAGAAAAGAGGACAAAGCTAGATCCTTCAAGAAGGAAGGGTATATTTGTGGGATACTCTGAAAGCTCAAAGGCTTATAGAATATACTTCCCAGGATTCAAGAAGATCGACATCAGTAGGGACATAACATTTGACGAAGACTCAGCTTACAACAAGTCCAGAAAGAGACCTGCTGAAGAACCTGAAGAAATAGAAGCACCCAGAATTCATGACACAACCATGAATAAATAAATTCAAGAAGAAGAACGAGAATTAGAAGAACCTCAATAACCTGTAGATCCACCTCAGGAGAAGAATCCTCACAAGAGGAAACCTACTTGGGTACGAGCCTTCTATCCAAGGTGCAGAAAGATATTGGGCTCCAGAAGAAAATCACAAATAAAGAAAAAGGACCAGGTCCTGCTCCGAGTATGTAGCCTTATTATATGACTTCATTGATAAAGAACCTTCCAACTATGAAGAAGCGGCGGAAAGGAAAGAATGTAAGGATTCTATTATCAAAGAGTATCAATCAATCATAAATAATGATGTATGGGATATTGTCCCAAGACTAGAAGGGAATTCTATTGTCACTTCCAAATGGATCTACAAGATCAAGCATGTTGCAAACGGTAGCATAGAGAAATATAAAGCAAGATTTGTGGCTTGTGGATTTTCCTAGAAAGAAGGAATAGATTATGAAGAAACTTTTGCACCTATAGCCAGATACATTTCCATCAGATCAGTACTTGCTCTGGTTGCAGTGATGAAATGGAAGATACACCAGATGGATGTCAAGACTGCTTTCTTGAATGGTGTGGTGGAAGAGGAAGTTTATGTGGAGCAGCCACTTGGTTTTTAGACACATGACAGGGAGTCTTATGTGTGTAAATTTAATAAATCCCTGTACGGTTTGAAACATGCACCCAGGACATGGTACGGCAGAATTGACAGCTTTCTATCAAGTTTGGGCTTTACCAAGAGTAAAACAAATTCCAACCTTTACTACAAGGTTGAAGATGTTAACCCAGTGATACTCCTACTATATGTAGACGATCTATTTGTAATAGGTATGGATGGGTTGATTGCTGATATGAAGAGGAAGCTTGCTACCAAGTTTGAAATGAAAGAATTGGGTATGATGCACTATTTTCTAGGCATGCAGGTGTGGCAGAATGTGGATGGAATATTCCTTGGACAGGGGAAGTATTCAGTAGAGATCCTGAAGAGATTCAGGATGATGTACTGCAAGGCCATGACCACACCTATGGAATCAAACCTGAAGCTATTGAGTGATGCTTCATCAGAATCGGTTGATGCTACGATGTATTGTCATATGATTGGGTCCTTGATGTACCTGATGAATACGAGAATGGATATTTTCTTTGTTGTGAACACCTTGAGCCAGTTCCTAATAGATCCGAGACATGTTCACTTGATTGTTGCAAAGCATATTCTGAGGTACCTGAGGGGTACAGTTGATTATGGGCTCAAGTATGAGGTGAATCAAAAGATTAACCTGGAGGGTTATGTTCATTCAGATTGGGCAAGCAGTGCCATCGATAGGAAGAGAAATTCAGGGTGTTGCTTCAGTATGGGATCAGGTGTGATCTCTTGGTTTAGCAGGAAACAGTCTTGCATGGCACTGAGTACAGCTGAAGCAAAGTGTGTCGCATCTTGTTCAGCTATTTGTGAGGTAGTATGGTTGAGGAAGCTACTGTCTGATTTATTTGATCTCCAGCTGAATTCTACTTGTATATATTGCGACAACCAGAGTTGTGTGAAGTTGTCGGAGAACCCAATGTTCGATGACAAGTCGAAGCATACCGAGATCAAGTATCACTATATCAGGTATATGGTGCAGAGAGGAGAAGTGAAGCTTCAGTATGTTGTGACGGACAAATAGATAGTTGATGTGTTGACGAAGCCATTAGCCAGAGTGAAGTTTGAGTACTTCAGGGAGAAGCTTGGTGTTCTCCATATCGAGGTTTCCTCCAAGGGGAAGTGATGAGTCCGTGAGCCATTCTGACATGGTGAGAGGATTGGTTCCTTCCATGGTCAGATGTAAGGGCTAAGCCAGTCTTTCATGGTGAGAGGATTGGTTCCTTCCATGTCATATATGAGTGCTGAGCCATTCTGATGTGACTGTAGGATTGGTTCCTACATGATCAGACATAAGTGCTAAATGCCATTCTCTGGGAGAATGGAGGTACCTGGTCAGTTACCAGGAATCCTTATCCTGGGGCTGAGGGCCATTCTAATGTGACTGTAGGATTGGTTCCCACATGATCATATGTAAGTGCAGTGCCTTTCCACAGATGATAGTAGTTGTGTCCTATCATGCCGGTGGATGTGAGTGCTGAGCCTTTTCATGGATGGTAGTAGGTGTGTCCTACCATGCTGGTGATTGTAAGTGTTGTGCCTTTCCACAGATGGTAGTAGGTGTGTCCTACCATGCTGGTGGATGTGAGTGCCATGCCTTTTCACAGATGATACTAGTTGTGTCCTATCATACTGTTGATTGTAAGTGTTGTGCCTTTCCACAGATGATAGTAGTTGTGTCCTATCATGCTTGTGGATGTGAGTGCCGTGCCTTTTCACATATGTTAGGAGGTGTGTCCTACCATACTGTTGATTGTAAGTGATGTGCCTTTCCACATATGGTAGTAGGTGTGTCCTACCATGCTGGTGGATGTGAGTGTCATGCCTTTTCATAGATGATAGTAGTTGTGTCCTATCATACTGGTGATTGTAAGTGCTGTGCCTTTCCACAGATAATAGTAGTTGTGTCCTATCATGCTGGTGGATGTGAGTGTCATGCCTTTTCAGAGATGGCAGTAGGTGTGTCCTACCATGCTGGTGATTGTAAGTGCTATGCCTTTCCACAGATGGTAGTAGGTGTGTCCTACCATGCTGGTGGATGTGAGTGTCGTGCCTTTCCACAGATGATAGTAGTTGTGTCCTATCATGCTGGTGAATGTAAGTGATGCACCTTTCTGACATGGTGTTGGATGTGTTCCTCTCATGGTCAAATGTGAGTGCTAGCCATTCTCACTTAGGGTCATATATAATCGTTGAAGAAGACCTACATGGAGGCTAGGCCTACAACCAACATGAAAAAGGGATGGCTCTGTAGAAATTCCTGTGACGAGAAGAATCATGTGATAGCACCTATGATGATGACCCAGTGATGATCCAGATCCAGTTATGATCCAGATCCAGTGATGATGATCCAGCAATGATAATCCAGATCCAGTGATGATGTCCCCGTAATGATCCAGATCAAGTGATGATCCAGATCCAGTGATGATGATCTAGATCTAGTGATTATCCAAATCCAGTGATGATGATCCAGATCCAGTGATGATCCAGATCCAAGATGAAGATGACTTGACGATGAATATGACGAGATGATCCAGTTGATACAGAGAAGAAGACCAATGCTGACAAATTGTGTCGAGAAAATACCTTCCTAGTTAAGAGGGAGTGTTGATGTATTTGTAACTTTGGAATGTATTCACTTGTATATATTATGTATTGTACCCCGATGTTTATTCCGGGAAGTGTCTGTAATGTATTTGAGTCATGTCATGACCCGATGTTCCTATCAGGAGATTCAATAATGTAAACAAGTCATGTCAAGTCATTGTGGGTAACCCTCCTATTGATCAAGGGTTAAAGTCCCCACAGTTGCGGGGCCCTAGGGTTATTAGACTCTCCTAGAGAAGTCGGCCCTAGGGTTATTAGACTCTCCTAGAGAAGTCGGACCTAGTGAGTTATTGTCAAGTCATGAATTAGTATAAATAGAGAGTGAGCCTCTCTATTTATCACACACTCACTCACAATCAGTTGTAGTGCATAGCTGAGGGAGAAGAAGTTGTTGGGGATAGAAATAAAGAGACTACTGTTGTCGGGAGATCATCTTACTTTTTTGGGGTTTTACTTTTGGTGTTGATTCTATCTCTGAGGAAGTTGCGGGGTTTTCTCCATTTATGGTTTCCCTGAGGAAAAAAATTGTGTTCATTGTCTCTTATGTTTGATTGTTGTGCTTGTTATTCTCTCAATTAAAGATCCCAATATAATGCTAGCTTGAATGATAAAAATCTAACACATAATCCATACCAAATTAGAATAGTGGATAAGACATTTGAGAAGGGTTTGAATGTTCAGTGTGAAGGCCCTTTGTGGAGAACCTTGTCTCTACCATCGACTACAAAAAATTCCACATTGAAAAAACCTTGTACAATGATGAATATTAGCACCCCCTATACAAAGGGCTTTCAAGAGTTGGAAATCTAAGAATGAATAGCAATGAATTTTGGCCAAAAGGTGTTGAATTGACAAATGATTGTAAAGCTATTGAAATGATATTATTTGGTGTTAATCACCATAGCATTGTTCTTAATAGGAGGACCATTATAGGATTTTTCCAAAATGAGACCACCACACACCAAGAGGGACTCCAGATTCCCAATAGACACATATCTTACGGTAGGACATTGCAAGGAAGGATCTGACCGCTTATGAATAGAAATGGAGGAACCCAAGGCCATTGATGGTAGAAAATATAGCCCCTAGCATGGGTGGATACCATTGTTGAAACCATCGGTATCCGCAAAAAAACAGCAAGGGGTGTGGAATAAAACAACTTGGTAACATCGGCAAAAGAAGGGGAAAGATTTGCAATACGTAACAAGCACTAAAAGATACAAAATAATTTTTTTTCAATTTTTTAAACATATAAATCAACAACATCAAATAAATACATTGGAACATAAATATAGGAAAACACCAATATATATATGATATAGTGGATGCCAAATAAAAAATGATACATCAAAGTCAATACTAAATCCTGAAGCTTGATAGTTGTCCAATCAAGGACTCAAAAGTGGACAACCAATACAAAATGACATCAAATATATAAATGTATCTCATAACCATGTATCAAAACCAATTCTTTGGATTATTTCCAAAGAAAAAAAGAAGATTCTTTGGAATCCTGGTCATATTGGTTTTAACTTTTATAATATGGTACGCTTCCATATTGGGTTGCCCCCTTGAAAGTTTGACCAAATTTATGAATTTCCTAATGGAGGAATTAAATATTTCCATGTCTTAATTATGTTCTAGGTTTAATTTTGTAATATATTTTTTATTTTAGTAAATGCTAAATCAAATTTCCTCAAACTGAAACCTCTTGTATATAGGTGCAGCAAAACAAGGATACCATATTTCAAACACAAAAAACTTCATTATAATGCATTCTAGTTGGTTATGAGAGATTTATTTTCAAGGGAACACTTCATATCTATTTCATTATGTTTATCCAAAAGATATTTGATGGCCTTATCATCTCCATATTTACCTTTCAACAAACTGAGAAAAGGACATCAGTGGTTGTCTTTCTGGAGAATGATATCAATTAGAGGAAAGTATAGATAGGCCATTGATTTCACTGTCTACTTGGGCTTTACAAAAATAAGGCTACGTCACCTGGTTTCTGTCTGTGTTGAATTCAACAACAGTGGAATTTCAAAAAATTCTTCGAGGAGAATTATGGTAAAATTTGCATTATGTTTCAACAAAGAGAATCAATTAAGTCTTTTTATATATAAAAATTTAACAATAATGAAACAAAGCTTAATTTTTTTCTAAGAAATTTATACAAAAAATTTACCTTTCCATTGAATTCAAAATTTACTATTAAATTCAATATGAAACATTAAATTTTCCAATGCTTGAGATTTGTCAAATATAGTATTTTGAGAATATTTTCCAAATGTAGTGACTAAGAAGTTGGGAATGATTCATTCTGTTATATTTTACTAAATCATGCTTTTGGATCTAGCTATATGCATATTTTTTGAAGTTTGGTTGTTGTCGGCCATACAATTACCTGTTTAAGTTGTGTTGTTGGTAGGTATTGTGTTTGCAGTGTAGAGTCTATACTATTGATTCCTATGGATGTTGAAGTCCCATATTTTTCCTTGTTCTTGATCATCCTTGTGTTTGTCTATCTATTGACTTTTCTTTGTCTTTATTAGTATTTCTTGATAAATATATAAGTGAATATAACACTATAAACACAGATCCTCCTAGTTTAAGCATGACCTTTGACTTTCCTTAAATTGGTAGGATTTTGTATAAGCTCATTTTACTTTTTAAGATATGTCAAAATGAGATAAGTTGGTCTTCACTTTGATTCATCTATCGAAGATTCAAAACTAATGTATGGTGGTCCTTATAGCTGGGTGTTACTAATCCACACACCTCGAAGTTATGTGTTATCTTTTTTTATTTGTATGGAGAATGTTCCTTTCTATTGGTCTTTAATGTCTTCAAGTGTTTCCTGACTTGGGCCTTCATGCAATACAAGGAACGCCGGATGAAGTTGTTGATTGCTCCCATGGTAAGCAAATTTGGGAACTCTGCAAGGAAAAGTATGAACCAATATGGCTGAAGGGTGGAAGCCATTGCAATTTGGAGCTCTACCCTGATTATATCAGACATTTGAAAAAATTATATTAACTGTTGAAAAATATCATGTTTTGAGAAATGGTTCTAGAAGAAGCACTGATTGTTCTAAGACGTCTAGGAGGAGCGCAAATTGTCCTAGACCTTCTAGGAGAAGCACTTATCAACAAGAGAAGTCCAGGAGCAGTGTAGACATATCAGAGAAGTCATGGAGAAGCACTGATCAACAATACAAATAAAGGACCAACATAGATAGATCAAATAAATAAAGGAACAACGTTGATTGTCCAGATAAGTCAAGAAACATATAGATTGGCATGAGAAGTCTCGTAATAGTGTGGACCACTTTGACAATTCTAGAAAAATCACAAATCAATTTGATAAATCAAGGACTAGTCTTAATCGAATGGAAAGGACAAAGGCAGGTTATAATGGGAAAGCAATTAGAATTTGTAGAGAACATATTTTCCTACTACTACCTTGTATTGTTTTGGGCGCCAATGCATTTTTTGCATAGATTATGTTTCTGGTTGGTTTTTTGGAAGGAACGGGATAGGATACCATTGCATTGAATATCTAGAATATGTGTTCACAATTAGAAGTACCTCAAATTTTTGATAGATTAATATAAGAAAATTGAACATTATTGATAGCCCAATCAGTCTGCAATACCAATAGTTAAAGGTATGTTAAAGTGATTTAAGGCTCATATTTTTTGATTCGGCTACCAGTTATTTTGGGTGCCACTTTAATCTTTACATTTATGGAAATGGAATATAATCCTGCAATCTGTATTTTTATAAAACATAAAAATATTATTTAAGATGGGATTAGAATTTCATCTAGGTTGTCAACTGAACAACCTGTCTCTATTTCTGAATGCAGTATATCAATGATCAATCCATATGTCACCTAGCAAGCAAGAAACCACATGTTTAATTCATTTGAAAATATTTGGTTCCTTGTTCACTTTATGATAAAGTGTGTTCGATCATGGATAATTGCAGTGAAACCAAAGAGAGAAAATGTTCCTCTTTTCTTTAGTCTTACTCCTTGTGACATACCTAATACAAGAAGCCTTCATACTAGATATCCCCTGTAATAGAGGGAGAAAAGTGGTCAGTAACCAAATGGATACATGTAGACTCTTTTGATAAGCAAAGACAAAGCTCATATAATTTTGTGGATGAAAATCCCCATTGTGGTGAGTGGGTAGCTTATGGGGAGTGTAATAATAATCCTATATACATCTTGGGCTCACCTAAAATACCAGGTTCTTGCAGAAAGAGTTGCAAAGTTTGTTACTTCTTTTGGATGAAGATATTAAAGAAGACTGCTAGCAATGATATCCCTCTAGGTTCAGTAAATTGTTTCAAAAAATAAGAAAATTTCTAGTTTGTCATGTGGGAAGTAGGGTTTTAAAGATTGGAGTTACTTATTTGTTAAAGTTTCTGTATAAACATATTTGTACTATTATTTGCATATCAGGTTGGAGGCTTGAGTAAACTTCTATTACAAAATGAGTTTGGCCACCTTTATAGGAAATGATGATTTAGTTTTTCAGATTGAAAGCATGTCATATAATACATTTTTAAAGAGCCTTTGGCCTACTTTTCATGAGTGTAGATGTTATTTCTTACACTATTTTTAGTAAAAAGTATTTCCTCTCCCTAATATTCAAGATGCAGATGAATAGTGTTGGAAATGTCCTCTCTATTTAATTCTAGCTCAAGATGTTATAGTATCAAATTACAAAATGATTGAACATTATTAATAGAAAATATAATATTTCAGCCAAATTTTGATTTAGTTCAAGTTTAATCTAGTTCTATATCTAATCAGATAGTATGTTATATCTCAAACACTGTATAGAAACTATTCATCTTGGATTTTTAATTATGTCACTTAGTATCATAGTTTAAACACTATGATAGTAGTTGATGTTGCTTCCCTTTATAAATATCTACTGTCTAGTGGACTTGCCATCCTCATGGAATGAAATATATATTTCCCATTTGGAATTGATGTTATCTTAGTGTTTTTTAAAAGTGTTGCTAGTCATAGTATTTTCAGTTCTATAATCCACTGGAAAAGGATTACAAGTAATCACTCCATTCATGGGATTATGTACACTGAGAATTACTAGTTGGCCACCTAAAAAAGACTCTTGTGGGGAAAATTCAGATTTTTTTTCTTTTTGGCTAGGTAAATATCCTAGGGAAAGCCTCGGGCACTTCCCCTCATTTATAGGATGGTACCCAAGGAAAATCCTAGATTATTTAGTGCAAACGACCAGTTAATAACATGGCTCAAAGTCATTACAATAATGTACTCATTATGATCTCAACGTGTTACTTACGGGAATAAAAGTTGGTTGGAAAGGATAACATTCAATCCCATAATGAATCCAATTAGAAACATTTATGATTTCTATTGTTTGTGTAGAACCACTATGAATGATCCTCACCCTTATGAGACTTTGATATATTATAGGATCTAACCTTCTGAAATAATTGGTTTAGCATTCCACATGTAGCCTTGCATTGTTGCAACCTCCAAGTTGTGATATAATGTCATTCTGATGACATCATTATCTGGTAGATACTAAAAACATCCAATACCAAAGTTGCTAACCCACTACAGCTAAAGACATCACTACTGGAAATGAATTGGAAAATTTGAGAGGATGACTAAGTGTGCTGATTGCATGAGGGTGTGAGGTAAGTGAAGGATTAGTGGTTTGGGGGAGGATTGTAGCCTATTCTTGCAATTTTGGAAAAAACACTTGTTGAAGAATAAGTGAGCTTATGCCAAGAGGTCACTAGTTTTTTATTTTCTTTGACTGTCATGTTCAATTGGTTTATCTTTTGTTGCAAGTTGTAGCTATGTAAGAACAACAATATTTAAGATTCATAAAAGTTGAAGCTTCCAACTGTTAAATCTAGGGTGTGGGTTCCTATTACAAATGTATTTTTGGCATTTCTACCTCTCCATGATAATATTGGTGAGTTATTCACAGAATTTGAAAAATATTACGTTGTGCTTGAGGGAATTAAACCTAACAAATGAGAACATTATAGAATTCTTTTCATGTTAATGACAACATTTTATTGTTATCAATGCAACTATGCTAAGGTGAAATCTTGGTGTTAATATTTCCCCTTTATCCAATTCTTAAAGGGTTATAGCTCAATGGAAGAGTGCCTGCTTTATAAGCATGAGGTTGAAGGTTCGATTCCTTCATGCCCTAATGATATTGCAATATTGATATTTTTAATAAAATATATTTTATTATGATTTATTATGGCTATAGGGGGTTTCAAACAATTTTTATATGTTGCTACGAGGGGGGTTCAAAACTGCCCTTGTATGTTACAACAAGGGGGGTTCAAAACCCCCTTGTAAGTTTATATGAGTGGGGTTCATAACCGCCCCCAAATGTTAGTGAAGAGTTTTAGGGGGGTTTCAAACTGTCTCTATAGGTACCTACAAGGGTGGTTTATAACAACCCCTAAAATTTTTTAATAAATACTTTTAGCATTGATTTTTATCTCTTCCAGAACTGCCCTTAAAATTCCAAAATTTTAGCGTCGGTGGTATTGGGGGGTTTTTGTTAAGACCTCATCCAAAGGATTGTAAGATGGAGTTTTGGGGGGGGGGGTTAGAACCTCCTTTGTAGGAACCTATGGGTCGGTTTGAAACCGCCCCCATAGGTACCTACGAGGGAGGTTTGAAACCGCCCTCAAAGGTTTGTAATAAGGACTTTTGGGGGGGTTGGAACCACCTGCATAGGTGTCTATGAGGGGGGTTTAGAACCTCCCTTAAAATTCACTTTTGGAGGGGTTTAGAACCACCCCCAAAAGTCACTTTTAGGGGTTTTTTTATCTCTTCCAAAACCATCCCTAAAATTCCAAACTTTTAGCATCGGTTCTATTAAGGGAGGTTTTGTAACATCCACCTCTAAACCTAAAATCACCCCCAAAAGTGACTTTTGGAGGCGAAAGAAAACCCCCCCTAAAATTCAAATTTGTTGTAGTGAATTTCTTCAAAACTGCATCAGCTAATTTTGTATTTTGGATTTTCAAACCAACAATTTCCAAGTCCCTCAGACTTACTTGCGACATATCATGCACAATGGATTATGTACTTGTTTGTGCAAAAGCTTAATTATATGTACCTCGTCTTCTTTACTCTTATCATCTTTCTCTTTTTCTAAATCCAATTTTCTCTCAGTTAAAACATCAATTTTTTTAATCAAAAGAGATTTCTCTTTTTCCCGTTCCTTCTTTTTGTCAGCAAGCTTCAATAGTTTTGATTTGTTGTCACTCATCTCTTAAGCTAGCAGCTCTTTTTGTTTCTCCAATTCAGTCAATTCCAAAGTTTGATTAACTATGTGCCGGGGATTTTCAACTTCTTTTTCAGCAACTGAATTGTGTTATCCTTCTCTGCTAGGATCTTCTATGTTACCACTCCTGTATTTTCTTCATTGTCAATGGCTAGCAAATATCCTTGAAGTTTCTTGATCTGATGTCGGTGTACCTTATTCTATATCTTTTCTTACCTTAGCTGATTTTTTATTTTAGTTTGTGGACTGCAATTTAGATACCTTCAAAGTGGGTTTCAAAAAATCATTGTAAATTACTTCCCCGGTCTGCTTATGTAAGTGGATCATGTTAGGAATTGAGATATATTTTAGGTTTGACCTCATTTTTTCTATCTTGTTCTTAGTGGTGACTACTAAATTCAAAGTATTATTAGCATGATCTTTGGAAGTTACCACTAGAGACCTCTTTACTAGATATCTTCCTGAAATATGCACAAAATTTTAAAGATTCATTTAAAGATGTCTCCCTATCATCCTTGTATTTGTCATATAAATCAGCTCTGGATTTAAATTTATCAGAGTATGTTTCAGGAACCTCTGAAAATTCATACTGCTACACTCCAAAATTTGGTCCCTTGATCATTACCTTCTTTTTCTTACTTTTAGTTTTAACTACTTGTACCAATTCTCCCTCAGCTTCAATCTCCTGTATTTTATCTATTTTTGAACTTCCTTCTTCTACTGTTTCCATGGCATCTAAAAAAAATAAAAATAGAAGTCATTTTACATGTCACCTCTAAATTGCTTGCATTGGGAGTGACTACCTCTATTTATTTTACGATAGCCAATGGATTTTCCTATGAAAATTCTACATTCTCTATTGGTGATGGATAATCCAACCAATTGAATTTTTCATCCATTCCTTCTACCACCTGTAACTCAAAGTCCTTGTTCTTATTCTTTTGTCTTCTTTGTGATATAACATGTTGTGGATCATAGTTCACTACAAAAGTTGTCTTAAAATCCATCTCCTATAGAATACTTTCAACTACAGGGAGTGCAAATTTATTTTTTATGATAAAAGGTCCAATCACCCATGGAAATTCGATTTCTTAAGATTTTTTGAAACTGATAAAATGTTCATTTTCTACTATCAACTTTTGTCTTACAAGCTCCAAAGAAAACACTCTAGGAGTAAGGAAAGATGGAAAAATATATGGCTCATGAGTAAAGCCATACACTCTAATGATGGTATGGTATTCTAATAGGAACCAGTCTCCTACTTTCCTATCTGGAGAAAATTGTAAAGCCTCATGCATCTGTGGTAGTACTCTGGGTAATTTGTTTTGAAAGAAAAAATTGTAAACCTCTGACATCAACAAGTTCATATATTTAAAGAAGTTACTACTAATTTCTGTTGTAAGCACCATTTCTGGTAGCTATATATTTTCTTCATTGAAAAATAATAACATCATTATCAGGTAAGATTGAAATCTGAAATGCCTGGTACTATGAAAATTCACTAGCTGAGAGTGAATGCTTTCAGCTACGAATTCATCAAATTTAAGGCATGGAGGTGGAAGACACTGTGAATCAAACTGACTCATACTGATTCTAAACAATAGACTCATTAAAAACTCGGGAACATATATGTCTGTGTCTCAACCTAAGAACTGACTTAGCATTGAAACAACCAGCTTTGTTTCTTCATTGAATAGGTTGGCATCTAGGGGAAAATGGTGGTTGTCAAGGGACACATCTAACTTGAAACACCTGGAGAAAAAGGGTTGTTTTTTCTCATTGGTTGCATGTATTAAGGAATAAATTAGGTATTCTTCACTAAAATATTCTCAGCTTTGTGTGAAAGTATGAGGGACTGTAAGAGAGTCCCTAGAAATAAGTGCATTAACAGGACATACGATCTTGGTTTTAGTTGAATCCATTATTACCCTCTCAGAAGAGGAATAATTTGATGTGCAGGTTAGTCAACGAAATCTAGAAAGTTTAGGGTTTGGTATGGATACAAATAATACAAGTAGGAGTGGAAAATGTTGTGTAGGTCAATGCCCTGGTCTTTAAAAGAATCTGTCTTGGTTTTCAGTTGGTGAATAGGGCCGAAAGAAAAAATAGTATCAAATATACCGTGATCTCTATCTTTGAAGACTTCATCTATTTTATGAAAATCCAGGGCATGAGCCTCAAATTCTCCTCCACTATCCATGTTTAAATACTAGTAGGCAGGTAAAAATGTAGCCTACCTAGAAAACTGACAGCTGGAAGGGTAGTTGTCTGACTTGGATTTGTCCACGCAGAAAAATGGTTCCTTATCCTAATGCATAAAAGACAAATAATCCTTGAACACGTTCCTTTTCCTTTTATAATATTCTTAACATAGTGGTTTTGGATATATGGAAGCGGTTTAAGTTTCCACTAGTGGAATTCTCTGTTAATCTCCATGCACATCACAAGGGTGGATCCTTCTCTGTCCATAGATTCAATCCACCTCTCTTTTAAACCGTCGATCGTGATCCCCCATTAATATTATCCTTCGCTTATTATGTTTCCAAACATGTTATCCTATCCTCCTTGCACTTTCCCTTAGTAGACCCTCTATCCACCATATATCTACTAGACACTCATTTTCTATTGTTGATCTCACCTCATGTTTAATTCACACTTTTATTTTATTTTGCTTCTTTGATTTTTTAAAACGGTATGTAACTTCTCCAGGAAGATCAACTAACAATCGTTGATCTCAACCACGTGCAATCCTGACTGTTGATCAATGATGATCTTTAACAATTTTGTCGATCTCCAACTGATCATCTGGTGCGCATGTTCTCCCAAGGAACCCCATCTCCTTCATTGATCTTATCCATCGTTAATCTCCACCATAGATTTATGCCAAGCCTTAAACTTTCCACTCACTCTCGTTTTATCTTTCCCACGGTGGATTCTATCTGCGTCGTAGATATTTTCCCCTTTAATCCTCCATCGTAGATCTAAGTGAGTTGTAAGTCTTTATGTTGATCATTAAAATTTCTTTTTCCGCGCAACTTTGATCAGCATATCCATTACTTGCCGTAGATCTTCCCGATTGAATATCTAGATCATTGAAACTTTCAGCATATACCATAGGCGCGATTTTTTTCATTTTTATCCCTTTATCAACCTTAACCTATTGTTTTATGAGAATATTACAGACCTTGGTCTCTAATTCAATATTTTTTAAGCACCTTTCGGTCATATTATCAAAAAGAATTCATACCATACCCTTATTTCTCCTCAGGCCTACTCATCTCAATTGCTAACCAAAACAGTGCTAACAA
>LPNX010555619.1:105353-117770 GCA_001517045.1 Pseudotsuga menziesii | reverse complement strand
TTTTAAACCCCCCCCCCCCCAATAAAAAAAAGTTAATGATAAATGAACTATTGGTGGCAGTTCTTTTAAAGCCGCCCCCAAAATTCATAATAATTTGACTTTTGGGGGTGGTTGTTTGAAAGTCGCCCCCAAATGGCATGATAATTGGGGTTTTGGGGGAAGTGTTTTTAAAGTATCCCCCAAAAGTTATGTGAATTTGGACTTGTGGGGGCAGTTGTGATAAATCCGCCCTCAAAATTCCAATTGTCATGAATGTTTTTGGGTGGGTTGACTCGATCCCCCCCTAAAGGTCCTTTTTAAGATGATTTTTTTTTTAAACTCCATTAAACGTCACGAGAATTTGGACTTTTGGGGGTGGTGGTTATATCACATTTGAAAATCCCATAACATACCCCATGCATAGGAAATATTTGGCATGTGATTGAGATGTGGTATCAGATTTGAAGGTTTAGTACACCAAGGATGGTTAATCTCATGACCCAATTCATGTTACAGGGTGAAGATCCAGAGTTTTAGTCTATAACATGCAGTTTTTGGGTTCTAAATAGGCCATCCATGAGGCCCTAGTCTACCTTTTTTCTATCATAGGGATATGGTGGCTATTTTGAGATTCGTCACATTATGTATTCTTCTTGGTCACTAATACTTAATTTGATAACAAAGCCCATGTTGTTGGGAAAGAACATTTGTCTATGGTGCTCATGTTCTTTTCATAGTAACCCACATCAATGCATAGGGTCTTTGTAGGGAATCCTTTGCCTAAATGTGAGATATGGCCAACAAGTTCAGGAGGCGTACAATAGGGATGGAACTTGAGGACCATTCCATGGTATAATGAAAAATCGAGGACCTTACAATGTAGCATTTTACTAGTGATATATGTTACATGTGTGTGGTCCCAAACCACCATATTGTCCCTCCATAGGGAATCTTTGGCTTGGAAGTGAGATATGGTGCTAGTTTTGAAGTTAATTAGAACATTAGACATGCTTATTGGTGCCCGTGATGTGGTTCAATACAAAAATGTACGGTATTATACCATAATGTTTGTCTATGGGGCTCATGAGACATCATTGTATCCCTTAGACACCACAAAAGGTCCTGTAAAGGGAATCATTGTCATGTGACCAATATATGATGGTCATTTTGAGTTTAGTACATTAAGTATGGTTATAATAATTTTATACGCGGTCCAAGGTCAAAATAGATAGTTTGAAGCCATAGTGTTTTTCCTTTAAGACACATGGACTATGTGTAGGCCACATGCCATCAAATGAGCCTTTGTATATGGAATTATTGGCCTACAACAAGGTTATGGTGACCATTTCAATATTCGTGATACCCTTCCTCCTAAGTTAGGTTCAAATTTTCCATCCTTACATGACCCTTCAAGCATACCCATAGTAAGTCAAAGACCAAACATAATGGTAATGTGGATTCCAAAGTGACCAATGGGGTGAAGACAACAAATCCACAAGGTATCACATGTTAAAATGACAAAAGACTGCAAATATTTGGACTAACATCATAAGATTACAAACATTTGGACTAATCACATGAAAGATGGAAAAGTATGTCAACAAAATTGTATAATTAAAAATCCACCCATTGTGAAGTCACCTACTAAGTTATTATTCATAGGAACTATATACAAAATTATTTAGAAACTACTTTAATTTCATATATGATAGATAACACCTCGAAATCATGTATGATAGATATCACCTTGAAACATTCCCATTTCTCAACAAGTTCCTCATGTGACCTAAATACAGACTACATGATGACATCATTCCCATCCCCATAGTTCATTAGATTTATTTTGTTTCGCTCCCTAAATCTATAAGTTCTCATCCAATGATATTTGTATATTTATAACCACCTCCCTCTTTCCCTTCACCTCCCTAAATATTACCATGTCTTGGTAATGATGACCCTAAACCTCAGGTAGGATGCTTTGGAAAGTCAAGTGCCACGTGGATTGGTGTGAAGGGTTCTACCAAGGGATTAGGAAACAAATGTTATTATGTGAATGTTGATGATTTAAGTGTGGTGTTTGGTATCTAGTGTTAAAAAATTTCATCATCCAATCGAGTAAGTGTTACATCTCAACATTGAATTGTGCAATGTTTGCGATGGTTTTAAGGGATAGAATTTTTAATGGCTACATATTCCAACCATAATTTCTATAAAAAAACATTAGTTATACCAAGTTGTTCTACAATGTATACACACACTTCATCACTTTGCATGCACGGACCTTAACAACATGTGTTTATGCACCTTTGTAGTGTATGAAAAAGAGTGCCAATCGTTACTAAAGATGTCATGAAAGTCTGAAACATGAAAAATATTTAGAATCATTTGTAACCTCTCAAAGTTTTGAAGATCCAAATATTTACATTTGACATATCTACTATGGCCATTAGTCCCTATCATCGAGACTTTCCTTCAAAAATAAAAATGTTAACAAGCCTTGAACCTTTGACCAACCCCAAAGGACAAATCTAAATATATAATAGATTATGAAATAACATACAATAATATGAGACTCGACATACATTTTTTACAATTTTTTGGTTGGATTTCACCACTGAGGTTGATGTTGTGGGTGGTACACCATAAGAACCTTGTAATGTTGTATTTAAGAGTCTATATATTTCATAATATACATCATCAAGTTGCAACAAGTCGAATAATATATATATATCCTAACATACACTCTTTTTAAATGTTGCATTGAGAGTATTATATTGTTTTCCCTCGTGAAAACTAGCATCCGTGATTTGCACAATGTGGGGAAAAGAAGTTTTGTTTTGTTGGTCAATATTATAAAGTTAAATCCTCATCTAGACCACCATTCCTCTTATATGTAGAGTTTATTTTGTTTCAATTGAATATATGTAGCATATTAAAGGTTTTTCTCATTACTATATTGCATGGGACCTTAAGATGTCATACATCTTGTTTATGGGATTTTAATGCAAATTCATGAAGAAAGGGAAATTAATTTTAATATCGAGCCTAAAAAATCCTTATTTTTCACTTTGAATGATCCCAAATTATCTTATGGGATCAAAATCTTGTTCCATGCTACCATAACTATTTAATGGGCCATTAGAGATATCATTGTGACCATAATTAAAATATCTAAAGTTTTCCGCATACTTCAAGGAGACATAGTCGAGACATTAATTAGTTATTTTAAATGGGTCTTGCACTCACATCAACCACTAACAACCCATATACCACATAACCCTTATACCGTTCTCTCTTGTAATTCCTCTTCCAACCAATTATCTATCTTTTAAAACAAATAGAGCATGTCAACACCATCATTGAGCTCCAATTAATCCTAGTTGATAATATTAATGCTCACAACATTTTCATACCTAAGGTAATTAAGAATATAGCTCTACTGTTCTAGTTTCACTAAATTAGTCACCTCGAATATGGCCATGGGGAACATATCATAGTTCTCAATATAGGGAAGGTACGATTCTTGATAATACACTACATACCATTTTATAATGATAATCTGTAGTGGGAAATAACACTTTAGAATTTAGTTTACCACCTTACCTTAAATTACATCTTGTTTTTAATGTGTATTTGCTTCAACCATATCTTCCAACCTTATTGGACCCTAACTTGACACCTTGTTTCTAATGTAGAGTTTAGTACACCAAGGATGGTTCTCATGACCCAATTCATGTTCTAGGGTGAATATCTAGAGTTTTAGTCCATTGCATGAGGATTTTGGGTTCTACATAGGCCATCCATTGACTCGGCTTGACTTGGTTGAGCCATACCCTATAATTGATCCATACATACCATTAATTTCCCCTAGTTACCCCATAATTGACCCCTTATTAACCTCTAATTACCACATCTCATTACCCAATAATTACCCCTAAAAGACACTTGATTACCCATAATTGACCGCAAATTACCCCTAAGTTATCACTAATTAACCCCTAATTACCTTTTATTTACCTATAATTACCCATAAATGACCCCTAACTTTGTGCAGGGCTCGATTCCATCACATAGGCCTTACAGAGAGAATTTCTGGCTTATGAGTGAGATATGGTGGCAATTTTAGGATGTATGACACCATAAATATTTTTTTTAAACCAAGATATGGATTGAGATTAACTTATAGGGCCTAATTCATATAGTTTCCTTTAGGTATCATGGGTCATGTGTAGCACCCCAAATGACCACACATGCCATACAAAGGAAATATTTGCCATATGAGTGAAATGTGTCCATCATTTTGAGAATTAACATGAAAAGTTTGTTTCTTTATTCCCATGCCATGGTCTAGGGATAAAAGGAAAGGCACTAGGCCATAACATATATTTCTATGGAGATCACATGCCATGTTTTGTAATGTAAGGATTCACACATGCCCATAATACATAATCTATGGCCTCCAAGTTTGATATTGTGGTGATTTCAAAGTTTGAAAAACTTGATATGTTTCTTGGGGATAATGACATAGTTTGGTGCAAAAACCTAGGTTCTAAGTCCATGGAATCTATCTCTAAGCCTTACATGCCATGTGTGGGGCCTTAAGCCACAACATAGACCATGCATAGGAAACTTTTTGAATATGATTAAGATTCCAAGATTCAAAAGCTTGATTTTAAATTAATTGTATGAACCTCTCTCAACAACAAAAAGCTTATTTACAGTAGAGGAAGCTTATTTGACTTGGGATCAAAATATCCATCCAAAGCATCTCTCCTTTAGTAGCATATAGCCTTGGTCAAATATGGATTCTTTAGGAATTCCACTGCTCTCCAAGGGTGTAGCATATCCTTACATTTTATATTTTATAGGAATTCCACTGCTCTCCAAGGTCTTGTGATGCTTTTGAAATTATATAAGCCATAAGTAGAGAAACCACTTCTTTGAGTTTTTCTTTTCCCATCTTTATTTGCAACAATATTTTATAATATCAACATTCTAAGTATTATTAAAGGTTATAAGCATAGAAAACTAGTGTTTGCGATGTTTTATCTTCGTCATCTAAATCTAACTTCTTTTTTGTAAAATTATTGAAATAGAATTGGCACTAATCTAGTGAAATTCAAATTTCAATAGAATTGGCGCATTTATTATGTGCATGAGTTTGGTGTCTCACTTGTTTATTTGAGATTGGTGAATCTATTATGTGTTTGAGTTTAGTGTGTGTATTTGGTTATATTAATTATTATCATCTTATTTGTGATGTGAAATTTCTTCACCTTTTTGCTTCACATATTGGAGTTAATTGTCGGTGGCTAATCTGTCATTCTCATTCTATGAAGTGTGAAAAAAATCCCATGGTACCACTATGCACCATTTAGAAGGTGTAGGGATTCCTATTTCCTTCTTGTCCATGTGGTTTCATTGAGTGGCCACTTTTTACTTTCCTATTTCATCGTAGATTTCTTTGGGATGTAGTGGAAAGGGCACAAATGGGAAAGGTGTTTTTAGGGGTGGTTTTATAATAACCACCCTTAAAAATATTGTTCAAGCCATTACACTTGTCTTATTATTTGTCTTATGTATAATTTTAAAAACTATTATACTTCACCTCCTTGGTGGCACTTTTTTCATTGGTGCATGGACATTTCCTAATCGTTATCAAGATGTGCATGTGATTTAGCTTCATGGATGATATTTCTTTTCTAAGTAAAGTCTCATGGAAACACTTATGAGTACTTCCTCATGATCCTAGATGGTAAATGTGGTAAATCGATGACCCTGATGACAGAGCCTAATCATAAGGGAATCAAGAGCTTTGAACTCATGACCTTCCCAACTTTGAGGGATTTAATACCTCATGTTTGGCTCATGAAAACTTGAGCTAAATCTAGGGGATAGATTCATGGCTAACATGTGCATGTGCTTTAACATTATTGTCAATTTCTTCACTTGATTTTAAATATACAAAATTATGAAATTTACATAATTCATTTTTGTTCCTCCAATTTTTCCTGGGGTTGTGTTGTCGTATTTGATGTAAATATGTAACAAAGATTCATAGTGTGGAGCTCAAGACAACTCTCCACTAGTGAAATAGTTTGGGTTATCAGAAGGAAAGTAGGTTTTATCATTCATGTGCTTGAAAGTCATGTCAAATCGTGAATATTTTGTAATAGTTAAGTAAAAGTGAGATAAAATGCAAATTTTACTATGCAAGGCAACCTAAATTGAAGGAGATTTGATTTCCACATGTGAGGGGGTTCATAAGCCTTGGTGGGGTAACATTGATGATGGTTTTCATGGGCGTGGTCATGGTCCATGGTTAACTAATTTAGGTTTGAAGACCCTAACATTTCCTCTGAGGATAATCTACCATGCATAGTAACCTAGACCACAACATAGGGCCTAAATAAGAATCTTAATCCTACCTATGAGATATGTTCATAGCATTAAAGGAGGGGTATAGTAAGAATAGTTATGTAGGCTCATGGCATAGTATAAAACCAAACTAAGGTTCTTAGGTTATAACATTTTCCTTTGGAGTTCATGGCTTATGTGTGGGGCACTAATCCATTGTGTAGGGGATGCATAATGAATTTATGGTTTGCATGCATGATACCATTTCCATTATATAGGGTTAGTATCTCTAGTTGGTCATTTGTTGTTTCACCCAAGCTCCAAGCGAAGGTAATGTTTTTAGTTTCATTGAGATAAGAGATGATTCCCCTCACTCATGTCATCCATAGATTTTTTTGCAAGATACCATCAATGCATAGGGTGTGAGTGTTTCTAGATCATTTCCACTTATGAAACTCTCTTTATATGATTCTTAGCTACCACAAATTTGATTTCCTTGGCCTACCCATATGGTTTTTACATGTAATTTCTTTCCTTGTAAGAATGTCCTTAAGGCATATTCTTTTTTTTCTATTTCTAGCCTTAATATATTTTTTCCTACCCATTGTTTCACCAATATGGTTTCAATCTGAAACACTTAAGCTCGAGTTGCTACTTTATGAGGAAGATTGAATTCATTCTAAAATATTTCCTTGTTTCTCGCCAACCAAGATTTCTAGCAAAGGTATTTTGGGGTGTTCATTTAGACTCAGTTCATGAGTGGCTTGTTGTTAAAAGATCCATAATATCCTTTACTCTAGTTTGGGACTATCTCTTTCAAGTTTTGAGGCATGTTTACATGAGTATCCACCTTTGAGAAAGACAATTGCCAAAATTTCTTAAACAACATCTCAATGACCCGTGTATGCCTCTTTTCCTCATATTACTTGTTTTCAACACCTTGCCATGTACAAGTGTCCAACATAAATTGAACTTTTTTTTGGAAAACTTTCTCCTTTCCACACCAATATGATCCATATGGACAATTTAGGAATGTTGTTCCACTCAACTAATTTTTATTGATATCCATTTTTTATGGTTTAGTTACATTTTTTTATTTTCAAATCTCTCTTGTCTTAGTTATTTTTGCTTATTGGAGTTGTTCCACTCATTTTTTGTTGAAGAAGGTTCCATCACTTTGTGAAGTTTTCTTAAATATCAAAAGATATGCTAAAGGAAAAAGATTATGGATGTCTGTATGAGTATGTTTTAGTGTAAGAAAAAACAAAAGTGGCTAGCCTTGGGCCCATAAGTTTCCACAAGGTTTCTTGCATACCTTGGTTACTATCAAATGAGATATGTAGGTTTTGATTTCTATAGTGAGATTTATGTATGTTTGATGTATTGATAAAATTGCATGCTAATTGTAACAACAATTGGAAGAAGAAAAAATACATTCCTAACCTACTATTTCCACATCCTTTTTAGATTAATCATTGATAGAGAGTGTTTTAAGTAGATTAAATATGTTCCCCATGAAGAATATGCATTTATTGAATGTACCCTCATGAGGAAAAGGCATGAATGTAATTTTATTATTCCCTTGCACTAAAGAGTCTAGACTAAAAGGAGTGAGAACATATGGTAGGTACCTCTTGCAACTAGGTAATCAAATGATTGAAGGGCCTAGGAAATGGTTTTCGCTAGGGTTAGAGAGGAGTTACCAGAATTTGTGTTCCAATGAAATAATAAATGGCATCATCGTAGCCTTCAGTTATGTTGACTATTCATTGGGGTTCTACCCAACATTTGTAGCATCTGGAGAGATGGGTGCTTTCATAGGTTGTGAACACTATTTCTTTTGTAGAGAGGTGTTGGAGCACCTATAACAACTTATTTCATTGTCTACTTCCTATTATCTATTTTAATAATTTGTAAGTTTGTAACCAAAAAACTACTAGATGGTTGGTGTTGTATGTGTAGTGTGTACTAAATGGTTGGTACTCTAATGATTAACCTACTATGGATGTAATTTATAACTTCCTTATAATGTAGTATTCATCTACAAGTACCAAAAATATGCATGTTTTCATTTTTTATTCAACTAATTTTGCATTTATCGTGTTTCTTTTGAATAGATATGCATATAATATATAAAATATATTTACTTTATACAAAGTTCTCTTAGGGAATTTTGATTTTGGATTATTTTTAGATATCGATCAGGAACACCTAGACACTCTTGTTCCCACAAATAAAATTTCTAGCAAGCCTATCAACCTTGTTGTAATTGGTACAACTAGGAAACTAACCAAAGGACCGGTACATATGCCCTCCCATAAGAATTTATGGCAGTGAAATCATTTGATGTAAATAAAATATATCCAGCTTCGAACAACAAGCCCTCATTTTGACTAGATCTATCAAAGTAGCCTTTTTTGCGAGGGGTGGACTTATCAATCTGAGGTGGGTTCATTGTTTGGATCTTAGGTACCAGATTTGTGGAGTTGTAGTACTATGGAAGTAATGAAATATCTTGTGCACAAACCTAGAAACTATTTATAGTTAGATATGTAATATCATATTAATATATCTTTGAAATGGGTGAAGGGATTGTCAAAGCAAAGAAAATTGGGAACCAACATGTAGGATGTGATGAGGAGCTTGTGCTTCCTTCGATATCATAAGAAGGGATATTATAGCAATTTTGTAAATGAATTAGGACTTCATTTCCAAATTTCTAATCTCGTCGTCAATAACATGTGGAAACTTCAAAGTCAAACTATAGAGAGTTCTAGGGTGGCAACAATGGTTTTCATACTTATTGAGAAACTTCCATGTTTTCCTCCTCATCATGGAAAACAGAACATGTTTATCTCATTTGTTCATGGTGAATAATGAATTTTTGAATGCTTATTAAAAATAATTGTGTTTTACAATTTAAAATCAAGGGGATGTGGCTCATAATAATTCCATAAAGATGTCAAATTCTGGTAGAGCAAACAGTCGAGAGGGGTTTCGTTTGCTTGGTGGCCCATGATCAAAACCCGCTGCTCCTGGAAGGCGACATTTAAATCCAACCATGCTAAGGGTTGGTGCGGCCAAGCCGGATGCGATCCCCAGGTGATTTTGATGGCTTAGATGCCCCTACATTGTGGTTTCTCAGACCAAAGGTTCACCCAACCAGTCACAGGGCACTTAACCAACAAAAAAAAGTTCCATAAAAATATAATCAATGGAATTAAACATAACATGTTTATCTCATGAATTTTTGAATTCTTATTAAAACTAAATGTGTTTTACAATTTAAAAGTAGGGAGATGTGGCTCGTAATAATTCCATAAAATATAATGAAGGGAATTGAGAGGGAATTACAACACAAACCTATGTTGTGCATTATGTATTGCAATGGGGAAGGGAGGGTTCCTAATAATTCCATAAATTATAATTAATAGAATTAAGAGGGAATTAGAACAAAAACATATGTTGTGCATTATTTTTCATGATGTATTGTAATGGGCAAGGGAGGGTCCCAAGCCATGCTTGGCCCTTCTGAGTTTCGGTTCTTACAACCCATGAAAAGGTGGATGGAGAAGATTCACGACGGTGGTGATGTAGGAAAGAGTAACATGGAGGACGATCTTCTCAGCTCCCCATCTTGCGGCCTACAGTGTCAGGTGAGTGTTGCGGCTAGGATAGTGTTGATAAAGTGTGGAGAGACATTCATGGACCTAATTTTTAGACTAATCAAGCCGCGGCGGTGGAGGATTTTCTTACACAGACGGGTGTTGGGCAGCGGGAGGATGAAGAGGAAGAAGAAGAGGAGGATGGCCTGAATAGAATGGACAATGGAAAAGTCACCATATTTGAAATGGAATCTGTGCTTGCAAGTCAGAACATGTAGAATCTAGAATGGTTGCAATTTCACCACCCACACCAACAATTTGGGGAATTATCGGCTCAGGAGAACAATAACAATGATCTCCCTATCATGGTCGCATCTTCTAGCTCCTAACCCCCTATCAGGAATAAATGAGGGTGTGAGTCTATAACAGATCATGTCATGGAGCGGTGCCAAAAGCCTATGATCAAGAATCTAAAGCTCGTTCAAGAGAAAGGAGGCAGGTATGGGGTTTGGTATTTCTGAACTTAGATACCCTTCTTATTATTATTTTCAAATTTCCTTCTTGTGCATTTAGGTTAGGTTATTCTCCTATAAAATATTATCAATAGCAACTAGTCTAGGGAATACCAAGAAATTTTTTGCATCTGTATTTGGGTTCTATTACTCCATTCTTTTTAAACTTTGTTTTTGTTCAAACTATAGAGCTGGGGAGCTACAATGGTGGCGTCAAAGATGCATTTGTGAGAGCCTGCACTAGAATTCTGAACTCTTCTACATTACTTTACATCAAAAGTGAACCGTAATATGCCTTATTAGGTTCCTCGAATATCTAGGGACCGACATGTATGGACTCTTCATTAATCATTATTCTATCAAAACTTATGACATAAGGGAAAGGTCTATCTTTGGTGGAGGATACATTAAATGAGTTCATGAATTTTTACTAGGGCCACTCTTCCACCATCCCAGTAGTCACAATTGATGATAATCCCCAAGTTACCATTGAGCATATCCCAGGGTTTTAGTTATCAACAAAGCAACACAAGTAGGGTATCCTTCCTCTCCTCCAAAATAGCACCCAGTAATTACGGACATAGGTTCCACTACTACTCAGGAAAGAACCTTACAGACTATTGTAGAAGGCACTGAAGAGTTTTTCATGGGTGAGGAAATGATGGGATCAGGTGGTAATTATGAGTATCCAGAGTGCTCACACTTGGGCATTCAAGAGTGTTTAGTGGATGATCCCTTACTTATAGGAATATATTCAGAAGGAGGAAGCTGTGGAAAAATAAGAGCAGAGAGGGTCTCCCCCAAAGTAACCTGCTTCACCACATATTCCTCCACCTTTTTTACCCTTGGAGTAGCTCTTGCATATGGCATTGCTTTAGCATATGGACTATAATCCTAAATATCATGAATCCATGTCATGGAGCTACCAGGAGATGACAGATGTTACCCCTTTTTTTTCTAGTGGAAATGTAATAAAAAGTACTAGAGAATTCCCATAGAATGCAAGACTCGGAAAAACATACACCCGCTAGGTCAGAATAGTTGATTTCCTATGGTATACCTTTAAATTGGTGTATTCCATAAATACATAGAGTTGGGTCAGAGGATTATATCACTGAGATCCAAAACTAGTCCACATCAAAGCTATTCTGCATGGTCAGGATTAATACATGGTATGATTACTTGGTCCAACTTTCCTTCTTAACCAAACTATACAAACCCATCTTGTTTCCAAGTAACTAAACTATACTGAACATGTGTCCTATTTCTCCACTAGTTGATTAAGACCACAAGGAATAATTAAAGTTGACATGAACACTCCTCGATCTAAGATTGACTTAATCCTTTCTCTCTTGCAAGTAACTCTTAAGAATAAAAATCTGACCTCGTTTCGTTGTTCCAGTGAATGAATAATAATACTAGTTTCAGTTGGGTATGTAGTGACTAGTGATAATAATACTAGTTTGCTCGCCCTACATTACATAGAATATTTCCTTCTCCAATGATTCAACGTGGTGGTTAGCCAGTGAGTAAAATGAGGATCCTAGTTCAGTAAGTTAAATGAAAAGCATAAATAAGATTTTTGGTAGAGTAAAAATTGACCACTTTACCTTGTATTTGTAACCTCCTTTTATCTGATAGCATAAGATATATTTTATGTGATTCACCCTTTTAATTCCTAGAGAAACATAGCATAAGAAATAGCATAGAATACTATAATCCCAATGTAAAGGATCTAAGAAGGATAAATCATGGGAACATGGTAATTTGTGACATGTAATGGACTCAGGGGTGAATGAACAACCTTCCTATGTGTTGGCAGGTACTTATTGTTTCTAGGTCGGCTACTGGGTGGTGTTAATAAAGGAGTGAGTGGTACTTATGTTTAGTCCCATAACCCTACTGTTGTATGTCCTATTATAAGTCCCTTTATATGAAATCATAATATTAAAGATGAAATATAT
>LPNX010555619.1:85637-104664 GCA_001517045.1 Pseudotsuga menziesii | reverse complement strand
ATATCAAGGTTATAAAGTATAGTTTCATAACCAATCCTTTCCTTGATAGCTATTGGTAAAAGAAAAATACTAAGAAGTGGGTAGTAGGTAAGTTGTAAGAGTAAGAAATAGGTTTTATAGCTATGAGTATAATAAGTTGTAAGTTTAAATAGATATTTGTATGGTAAAAGTATGATTGATTCCAAGTGGTGAGGAGTAGAGGTGGTAGAATTTCTATATGTGATTGCTAATATAGGGAAAGAATTTTGTTCTGGTGTGAAGGAATGGGCCTGAGAAAACAAGGCTTTTTGGACATGTACAAGACAATATAGTGCTTGATATAGAAAGACAGTGTCATATAGAATATTTTTCCATTGCACTATGCACCCTATTGGGATGTCTTATGATGTTGGATAGCATTAATATTATTCATTTTAGTTTATTATTGTTATGCAGCATCATGACACATCCAACTAGGTTGTAAAGCATACCTCATGACAGATCTAGTAGAGTGAAATTTGATTCATTATCATGTGAATAAAAGCTATTTTTTTCTCACTATGCAGGGACCAATATAGAATCTAATACACTATGCAGGGCCCAATCAATTTCCATAGGGTTAGAGGTATTCAGTCAATTCCACACGCTTAAACTAGGTTCCATCCTCAGAATGGGGGAAGCAGATCGAGAGTTTCTCAGAAAGTTATTTCTAGGGGGAATGATATATACAGTTTCTTAGGAATTTAGTTTATGTGTTTGTGTGTTGTGAGGTTCCTTGCACTCAAGGGATGGGTCAACGCTTTCTGGCATATCCAGGGATAATCAAGTGGCATGTTCACTACAAACACCCCTAGCAATTCAAACCATGGACCTAGGATAACTACCACTCAATTTGATACCAATTTGTCTACCCACAGAGGATCACATGCAAAAATAATAATAAAAAAATTATTCGAATTAATTTTTAAAATGTATTTCACAAATTATGTGTAATTTCGAGATTGAGAGTAACCCTTGATATGAAGTTTAAAAAGACAAATGAGATCCTTTAACTATCAATTTTGCAATGTTATTTAGGGTATAGCCAGTGTAGGACTATAGTTGGGTTTAGTTCAACTCAAAATTTAAAAGAAAAGATATACAAATCATGTGAAACACCTAATAAACATGGAGCTACGTTTGAGTCCATTGAGTCTGGATTTACTAATGTAAAATCAAAACTTTAAAAATAAAAATAAATGTAAAACACCTATTAAAGATTCATTTGACCCCAAGTATTACCAATGTAAAATCATAATTTTAAAAATAAAATGTGTGTAGTTACCAACTTCATTATTAAACACAAAATTGGAAGGAAAAATAAATATTGGTGGAAATCATTATTTTTATGTTATGTAAGATAAAATTTCCACACTCATGTCCGCTCAATCTGGTTTTTCTTGTATATTTCAGTAACATATATTGGAGATTGTTTATAGTTCTGAGTTCAACTAATTGAAACTATAAAACCACAAGTGCCAGCAATAGGGTTATCATATCAGTTTTGCTTTTATTTTATGTCCAAAATGTTGAATTTTAACACATGCATGATATTCTTAAAAATTGCAGACTGTAATAGAGATAACACTTGAAATAGTATCAGCAATAAAACAATTGCAGTAGTAAAACAAGCATCACACAATTGAACACATTGTTTTTCACGGGGAAACCTTCAAAGGACAAAAACCCCAAATCATTAGTAATCCATCCTCTAAATGAGATGACTGAGTTTGTACATGAGCAGGGGAATTTGTTCTCGGAATTATGAGATGAATGTACATAAAATTTTCCAAAATCAAAGAATCCCTAGCAGGCTTACAGCTACTATTATTTTTATGTTGCCGCATGGAATGTGGACTAATGTCGAGTCCTGTAGCAGCCTCCTACTAACCCTATCCAATTGTAGCAGCCCTTAGATATCACCACCAAACCTGTTGTAGTGGCATAAGAAGTCCCTAGGGGTCTTGAAACTTCATGCCTCTTATATATAGATATAGATCCTTCAAACCAAGGTTTTAAGAGAATACATTTTGAGACGCTTTTGTTCCTTGTCTGCAAGGGCTCTCCCTCTCTTCCTGTGGGTAAAAATGCCAGTGGTAGGTTGGGGTTTGTCTAACCTCATAAGCACACATGAAGATGGTCCTAATTGCATTCCTCCCATTTCAGGAACCCTCATTATATCATCATCGCTCTCAATTGTTGCAGTAATTTTCACGTTATCTCAACTAAAATTCACAAAAAAAGAAAGAATAATTGGAACGAATAAAGGCTAGGTACTAGGTTGGTTCATCATTTTTTTGAGTTTATAATTCCATGTGAGCAGAATTAGACATTGAATCTAGATAGTACATTCTTTGTAGTAGGCACTAGCAAAACCCAGATCTAATATGAACTTCCTCCAGTTTGCAGAGTTATGGAAATCATATTAGGAGATTACAAATTAGAACACATCAAATATTAAAATAATTGAGATATTCAACCTTGAACTATTCAAACACTGAAATATTCCAGAGTTCAGATATGCAACCTTGATTTTTTCCACCTAGATTTCATATCAAAATCCATATGCAACTTTAAGCTTTCCAACCCAAAGTTCATATCTTTCTCTATGCTAACTTTTGATACAATATAACATCTTTCTCTATGCTGACTTTTTATTTCTTGTAGAATATTCATGTTAGAACTTGTTTCCCTTGTCACTGTATTATGTACCAATATTATAAAAATGTTATTTTAGGTACTGTATAGTTTGCAATTTTGATAGGCAATTACTGGTGGTGTGCTGCCTAGAGATATTCTTGAAGATATGTTGTGAAAGTATGTTGACGGGAGCTTACCAGAGATGAAAACATGAAAGCAAGAGCTAACTTGCATGGACAAATTTCAATTATAGGACGCAGTGTCAAAACTAGATACAACACTAACTAGAGATTCACAAAGAAAGGATAAGCCAGTGCCATAATAATGATAATAAGGAAATTGTGCACTATTTTGATGTGGCTAGTCAGATGCGTCCTCAATAGTTGATAGGAGATGATGATCAACAAGTCACAATTAGGGAAATGGCCATGCATGAGTTAAAGCTTTCACATCATTTAGACAAGAGGAGCATAGGTAGGTGTAAGGTAGAAGAACAAATAGACTTTGAGAGGGGGCATATTGTTTTTGAAGTAAGTGAAGAAGTGGAGAGAATCAAGGACAATCAACATTCAATGGAACTGGATAATGAGCAGCCATATCAGCAACACATGATATTTCAATGTTTTTCCCATCAACATGGGAAACATTATTTTCAATGGAAAAGCGTTGGTCAACTAGGTCGAAAGGGTCAAAAAAGGGATGACCTTTTCCAAAATATAAAATTGGTAAAAAATTCCAGGGAATTCCAAAAGGAAGAGGTTAGAAGGGCTTTGCAGTCAACACCCTTGTCAAAATTAGGGGAACTATCACAACCTCTCACATCTGCAGTTGTGTCTACTGCTTATCTTGGACCATCATATAACATGACATCCTCTGTAGTAGTTAGGAAACAGAGGGAGAAACGACCAGGTCTGATAACTCTTTCTACCTCAGTGACTGGAATCAATTCAAGTCAGCTTGGTTTGCAGAATGAATGGGTCCAGCCTTCAATGTCGTTTAGCCAGTATAGATCAAACTCTCTTCTTGTGGGCCCCATTGCAAGTAGAGTTGCATCAACTGGAAGTATACATATTTGGTAACACCTTTAAACATTAATAGTCCTTCCACTGGAACAACACATATGCCTAGTTTGGTAGCTAAGTTAGATAAACCTATTGTAATTTTCAGTCAAAATAAGCATGTCGACCCAATTTCAGAATTGGTTCTTATGTTTCAATATTCAATGAAACTGCACAATGATTTGTAACCCGAGTGGGAAGATCAACAACAAATTCCATTTTTGTGCTTTTCACTGCAGCAACAAGATGTGAAACTGTGTTTTCAATGGCACAGTGTTGGTCAACTATGTCAAAAGGTAAAAAAAAAGGGATGACCCTTCACAAAAGACAAAATTGGTACATATTTCGAGGAGACTCCAGAAAAAAGATGTCAGAGGTGCTTTGCAATCATCATCGTTGTCAAAATCTCATGAACTGTCACAACCTCTCACATCTACAGTTGTTCTTACTAGTTCTTTCATACCATCATATAACAAAATGACAGCACATGTAGCACTTGGGAAACAGAGGGAGGAATCCCTAGCACTAGAAATTATGCCCACCTCAGTGACTGGATTCAATTCAAGTCAGCTTGATTCACAGAATGAACAGGTCCATCCTTCAGTGTCATTTGGTATGCATAGACCTAACTCTCTTCCTGATTTTCACACTGCAAGTGGAGGTGCATCACCTAGTAGTATTACCACTTTAATGACACCATTGAATATTTCTAGTCCATCAACTGGAACAACATCTATGTCCAATTATGTAGGTAAGACTGATCAACCTATTACAGATCTTGGTCAAAATAAGTAGCTCGAGACGATATCAAAATTGGTGTATGTGCTTCGAAGGTATATCATTTGTCTTTTATTATATTACTATCTCTATGGGTTAAGAAGAAATGATGTTATTTTTTGGTTGCATGACATACTTTTGTTTGCATAGGTCATTTTTGTGTTCACTATTGTTCTTGCACTACTACATATGGCTCAAAAGTCCCACAAAAGTTTGCCACGAATAAGTTAAGATAAATTTTTCGTGGAAAAACAGTTTAAAATTTTGGAAAAAAATGAAAATGTCCCCGACGATCATCGCTATAACAACGCATAGTCCAAAACGTTGCTATAGTGACAGAAGTTCATCGTTATAGCGATGCATAGTCCATAACGTTTCTATAGCGATGGACGTTCATCGCTATAATGATGCATAGTCCATAATGTTGTGTTAAAATGTTAATATCATGACCATCATCGTAGATTTCAAGTACACAATCTAATTAGATTTAACTAGCCCCCCCATAGATAACCAATGAGACCAAAATGGTGTATCCTTTCAAACTTGTATAGTCATTTGACAATATCGACATTATCATCTATATCCATAATCCCATTTGAAAATACTTTAAACATTTGAGGGTCTACATCTATATTCATAATCCCATTTGACAATATCATGTCAATGTGTTGAAACCTTTTAATCTCTAGTATAACGAACATGAACAATATTACCGACCCCTCAATTTATTCTACATTATATCCATTGGCACCATAATGTAGACTTTCTTGCAATTAATAATTATAAACCAACATAGGAAACCAATTAACCAATCATTACCCTATGGGTATTACCACTTGCCAAAATGGTGTAACAACTCCTTTCACAAATACACTTACAACCCAACATACTAACCCGCTTGGACATTTACATAGCAGTTCATTACTTTATAAGGAAACACCATATCTATGGATAATTGGATAATTGTACTAAAAATGGGAAAATTGTACTTATGTTGATAATTGTACTAAAAATGGGAAAAGGGAGGCTTTACCACCTCTCCTCTATGTCCGTATTTTTTTCATGGTCCCATACCCATTCCAAAGGCCTGATATTTAAAATCCTAAAGATATTATAGGAGTTGCATTGTCATCCATACATAATTCTATGAATATTTTTCCTTTGTGGGAAATAAATTGAAGTCATTATAGCTTTGAAGTTGATTAAAGAGATTTGTTTATTGACAAGTTGTAGAATTTGTTTATGTCCTTACCATCAAGAACTAATTGGCTTTAAGGTACATGTTAAACAAGTGGATTTTTCCTTTATACTAAGGAAATATTGATCTATTTGGGAATTATGTATATGACCTGGAGAAGTGAAGGAATCTATCATTCAAAGAAACATAAGGGTCTAGAACGATGCAAGGGAAGAATTAAAAAGGCATCAATGTAGTATTTATGCAACTCCTTAAATTGACAAAGGTTAACATTGGGAGTGAGGAGAGACTAAAGCTTGCATCTATTTGATATTATTGGGATGAACAAATAATGTCTGAGAACACAAACCTACTTAAGGAGTACGAATATTTGTTTCCACCGAGTTTTACATAACTAAAGGGAATTAAAGGAGAGTCGAGAGAAATGAAATATGAATATTTGTTTCTATAGAGTTTTGCATAACTAAAGGGAATTAAAGGAGAGTTAGGAGGAATTAATATTGAGTTGCAACATATTGTTAAGCCAATGAAACATTGACCACATAGGCTTAATCCTAGATTCAAAGAAAAGGAGAAGAAATAAATTGAAGGCATGTTGTCTATGGGATTGATGTTTTTGGTGGATAGTTCTTAATAGATTAGGACCATTATGATATAGAGCAAGAAGGATACCAAATAAATTAGAGTATGTGTCAAATTATGGATCTTGACATATACTCCCATCAAAAAAATGTCAACCTTAGAAAAAACCAAATTTGAGATATTTATAAAAAATCTTAATAAATAGATGCAACTGATAGGTAGAACCTACCCTGCATATAATTCTTTGAACAATTAAGCAAGAAGGCTTCGTTCAACCACTAGTGTTAAACGTTTTGAAATGCAAATATTCGTGTCTGTGGCATCACTTTATTTGTTCCAATGAATTTGAATAATCGTCACTTCCCTTTCCATAGGCGGGTGTCGGTGGTTAAAACTAGTGATTCTCTTCCCTCTAGTTGCTTCCCCAACACCTTCCACCATATTGTAATAGTTTTAGGCTTTTAGAATCATACCATTAGGGAGTATAAAGAGCAATACCATAGAGTTGATTATGCACCTATCCCTCTTGGAGATGGACTAATTAATTGACCTTAGTTGTCAGGTCAGCCTTCTGTTGCAAGGTGTTAGGGAGACAATGTCAATCAATATCAAAGGACAAATTAAACTAACAAGAAATCACATAGGGGATAGATGTTGGAAGTCAACCCATGATACAACTCTAGTGGGCTAAGTGAAATCAAACGAAAAAATGGTTTACCTCTATTTCCTGTCGAAAAGTACTGATAGATCCCATAGCCTATTTTACATGCGAAGCTACCGTCCAATAGTTTGAGTTGTCCCGGTACCTACCCACTACAGAAATTAGAACCTATGGATCCATCAATATCATAGGTAGGGGAAAAGTCAAAGGAGGGAAGAGCAGTTACCAACAATAGGAAAGGAATATGCAGGTTGAGCATATAAAGTAATAGGTCCCTTTTGTCCGGTTCCATATGTCTGTCAGTTTCCTATCTCTGTCACCTCGTTTACTCTCATACCAAATCTTCCAAAGATAAGTAAACTATAATTTCTACACTTTCAAATAAAAATAGAGAATATTAAAGTAAAATATAATTGCTCATATGACTTTAGATTGCATATAAATTCCACAACCTACTCCCTGTAACACAAATGATAAATATACAAGACATCACCAATTTAGGAAAATAATGCATCATCCATGGTAATAATGATGTCTCCTTCTTAAGGGAAACAAATCTATTGTTATACAAACTTCAATTTTCTTCAAAAATTAAGAGTGCCTCTATGAATAATAGGCCATAACAACCATATTATTTCAAATTGACAAATAATTTGTTGAAGAAAGTTACCTTGAGATGAATAGTATGAAAAATTGAATGCTACAAATTTATTATCCTCCCTCGTATCAAAAGTATGACATAAAAAGGTTGATATATGTAAAAACCATAAAGAATGGGCATAATAGAAAACAAGATGGTAGTAAACCTTGAATTTGAGAAGCATGGAAACTTTCTAGAGGTCCCAATAGAAGGATTATGGACATCCTCCCAATTTCATAAGGGTTGAAATCCATCTACTGGCACCACCATTATCAAAGTAAAACCTGCTAAGAAGAATGGAAACAACTTGACTCACAATAAGTGCCAAAATAGTAAATATCACAAGAAGCCACTAGAACATCTTCGCTACAAACAACCTTCTATTGGGAAATAGTTTGTTCATCTTCATTGCAAAGCACCCTCTTGTGAACATGGAGTATAGAAAATCCCACCTGGTATATGAGGCCCTAGATCTTGGAAAGAACAAAGAGACTAGTAAGCAAAGCAGAGGTAGGCCTTAATAGTGTAAAGAAAGGAGGCATAATGGACCTTATGATTTTCTATGTCAACTTGGGCAAGAATATTTTCTCTCAAAATGTTGGTGTATGATGAACCTGTTCGTTGAGATTAGTTTTACAATGAAATTATTATTGTGACCTTACCGACATATCACATTATTATTTTGGCCTTATCGACAGATCGCATCTCCTTGAATATGTGTTTTCAGGGAGTGCTTTGATTCTTTTCCCATTTGGTTGTCGAGGGTGAGACAATCGACATGATTTTCGAGCTTGAGGATGAGATTTTCCAACTTCGAGAGATTAGCCGTTTGAGGTTGCAGATCCTGATGTAGGGTGTCTACCAAAACATCTCGAAGGTGAATTAATTCTTCATCAACCATTTCGAAGCATCGACCCCCTTCCTCATCCAATCGTGCCAACACTATGTTCTGCTCCCTTAACTGAATGTGTAGCGCCTTCAGTTCTTTTTCCAGCTTGCTAACCTGGGTTTGGCTATCTAGTTTCGGGCCAGGATCCATATCTCCCAGTCATGACAGAAGGAATCCCAAACAGTTTACCTGATGCCCCTCAATAAAATATATATTTTAAATGAAAAATAAATTAATTAATAAAACATTATTATTAAAGAGCATTTTTTTAAATAAAATTTCATTATTAAAAGGTTATTTTTTAACCAAATTTGTATGATAAACAAGATAAAAATTCAAAACATTAAAAAAAATTAAATGAAATTCCAACACCCTCTTTATTAAACTTAATATGTTGTGTCGCCCACTCTTTTAATGTTTTTGAATGAAATGAATTTTATAGGTTTGATCTAAAATGTGTCCAAATTAATGCTTATGTAAAATTTCAGCTTATCATGAACTTCACACATATCTGGAAAAAAATTGGTAAACTCAATCTCTATCTGCGGGCATGCTTGTTTGAATATGGCAGCAGGTAGCAATGGTGCTTCCAAGGTAAGTTTTGTGCCATTTACATTCTCACCGGTAGCAAAGCCAGATACATAACCTTGAACTTCAGCGCCATACCTTCCGGATCGAGATAGAGACTTAGCGGCGTCAATAGAAATGGATCTATATGGAGCTGGCAGAGCCACAGCATAGGAAAGGACGAGGGAATTGAAGTAGGAAAAAACTTAGAGGTGGTTGATCTTGTGGATTGTCCAGGGTATTTTACCCAATCTGGTTGAGAACCCAACATTAGTTGCGGAGGAAGCCATGGCAAAGCTAGTTTATTCAGTCAAAATGAAGCTGGTCCTACTGCTCATACATCTCGAGATCAATAACGGGTTATGGATCCATAGGAAAAGGTTACATTGTGTCCTACTACAGGTTTCTGCACATCTCCCATAGCTCCGAGAGTAGATTCACCCGTCAGTAATTATTTAGACCCAGGTGCAGATACATCCCAATCTCGATATAGAGACCCTATGATTTTGATTTTTTTCTCATTTTCCTCATAGTATATTTAGCTTCATTTCATGATATGAACCTAGTATGGTTTCCTGCTATTTTATTTAAATAACCTTACTGAAGGGGACACAGGGTTTGAACCTTCGCTTACCTAAAAAAAATATTGTTTCAATTGCGGAAATGGTGGTTTCTATCTCTAATCTGGGTACAAAAACCACTAGATCACAAGGTCTTATTTTGGATGGAACCATGTCACTCTATTGGATCATGGTTTGTAAGTTGAATCTATAGTGCACAGTATAGGGCTCTTTTTCTAGAGGAGAATATTGTTCCTCTTGTGAAATCATGGCATCAAATTCAAGGAGAAAGGGAGGATGGGATGCATTCACTATTTAAGGAAGGGAGAAGGAAGTAGAAGAGAAGGAAATGAATGCCTTTTCTCACCCGCCATCCTCCGGTAAGCCTCTATTTAACCAGTGTCTATAGACACCAGCTTGGTATAGTAAATAGGGCTAGTAAAATAATAGTGGATTAAATATGCAGGTATCCGCGGCGCATGGTGTTCCCAACCTCACATAACGGCTAGTAGATTTATTAATTGCTAGTCCAAAATCATTAGAGCTTGCTTGTTGGGGTTGAATCCGAAGCCATATTTTGAAACCTCGAACTAGCTCCCACTTATAGTTGGATTTAAAAAATATTTAGCATGCATTTTAGCTTTTTATTCAGTTGTGAAAAATTCATGAATTGAGCTATTAATTTTGCATTAAAATCCATCATTAATTAGGGAATTCTGCATGCGTACCGAGCCCAAATCATACATACTGGATAACTTTACAAACGCATCCAGTGTTACACATGAGGAGGACGCACCATTAATAAGGGAAGCCAGTTGTTTCCAGCCTATTTGGTGAACTACATCTTCCTTCGGTCTTTACACTCGCTATCACCAAATGAAGATGTTGCCCCATTACAGTATAGTGTTCAATAGAAGAGATTCCCACATTTTTTGAAGGGTGTGGCCAAGAAAAATATGATATTCCTGCTGTAGAAGTTGTTGAAGGAGAAACTTGTGTTACAATGTGTGTGGGAAGTAGTTATTTCTGCTAGGAATGTTATGGAGCTATCTCTTATGTTATAGATATTTATTAGAATTAAATATTCATTTTGCTACCGCTTTTGCTTGTGTGAGGACTGATATCTACCAAATCCACTTAAAATTATCTACTGAAAGGCATCTACAGTAGTTTATATTTGGTTATTGAAGTATGCCCTATTTGTACAATACCAAGGAGAAAGTTGAAGTCATGGAGGACACCTTTTTCCATTGTTTTTAGTGCATCGAATTTTCTAGGAATGTATTCTCCTTATTTTTGAGTAAATACAGATCTCGAAATTTGGAAATAAAAGTCTGATTTGTGCTTTATATTATTACTGTAGCATTTTATTTTGCAAGCTTAAATGTTGTGGATGGTAAATGTTGCATATTCTATAAGAACTTCCTTCTAAACCATCTAAGTACAATCATCGTAAAGATTGAACAACTACTGATACATTCAACAATATACACTACAACTGTTTGTCAAAGTCACAGACCAAATTACTTACGGTCCGTTACAGTGTTTGTAATAAGCAAAGTGTTTGTAAAAACATATACTCGATCTCTTCAGTGAACAGGGAAGAAATCATACTTCTAGAGAGGGTGTACTCTGCAACAGAGATATATCCACAGATTTAATAGTAATTGTATGAATCCTGAAACCCTTCCAAACCACTTAAACAGTCAATGTGATAAGAGGGCGATGTGAACACAGCAGTACATTCATTAGAATAAAATTATCCAAACTAGTTGGTTAAATGCCTTTGGTTATATTCTGGTCAAATAAGCTTATATGTGGTCTATAGCATGTCAAGCTGGTCACCTTGCTCTTCAAAATATAGGATTTGTTTTTTCTTTTACAAGTAGATGCGGGTTTTGGTTTATTGATTTCATTTTTTATTGCTTCCTTTGCAGTGGTTTCTGTGTTGCTACTGACATTCGTACATTCACCTCTGAGTTGAAAAATAAGTTGTCTGCCGAATATCGAGGAAAGGATGAAACTGACTTTACTCAGGAAATGAAAGAGATATGAGATGAGTATGATGATAAAGGTACAAAGAAAGAGGAATTTATGCCAGAGATTGATGATGGGAAATCTAGATCATGTATTGATGAAAGCATAAAGGATTCTGCAGAGAAAGTACAGTTTAGAAAAAATGATAAAATCCAAGAAGCAACTGATGAGTCAGAGGAAATGTTGAAAATGAAAAAAGATACATCTATTCAAATGCATTATGAGACTTTTTCCAAGAAACATCCATCCAATTTACTTTTAAGTTTCATCTTATACCTTTCCTTAGAGACACCCCCCTTGTGCTGGAGGAGCCAGCCTAAAGTTAAAGGAAGAATTGTTGTGGTGACATTAGGAAACATCCTTCCTTAATTCCCCTCAGGTTGCACTCATGTCTCAGGGATTTCTCACTTGAGTGCAACCTTGGGCAGTGACACTATCTATTGACATCCATGAGCTTTATTAAGGGTGATATAAATTAGAAACTATGCATCACCATATGTGCACCATAAGGAGAATACATCGAGTCTAGCAATAGTTAGACATACCTCACTTGGAGCTAGAGGTATGAAGAGAGGAATATATTACCCAAGGAACTAGGATTCGCTCACAATTGCAACGAATTCAAGAGGGATGAAGGCTCCAAATTCTTCTTTGACTTCTTGAAGAAGAAATTGGTAGTGATAGGGTGCTTCATACATGGTTGCTAGGAATCCCTCTATAATATATAAGATGATCCCTCATAAAGTCCTCATTGGGGGGAAAGATATTTTAGACATTGACTTTGAAAAGGAAGAGCTCTTTATTGCACCTTGTTCAATGTAGAATGGGAAATCCCCAAGTATGGATGGTTTACATTGTTAGTTTCACAAGGTAATGTGGGACATGGTACAGGGTTCTTTTTGTTTCTTGGAGTTTAAATCCTTCTCCTCAAGTCATTTGACAGAGTCCTTTAATTGAGGTTGTATTTAGTTGATTCCCAAGAATGCTTCCAAAGTATATATTACCGCGCAAACTCGCACCCCAAGGCAATGATGCTAACTTTTCATGGGCTTTATATGAAAACAAAATACAAATCCTTACATGATTGCACTATCATTTTTTGCACATACTTGTTCATGTTGGGGACTCGATTGAAGTGGTGCATGAATCAAAATGTAATAGTTTTATGATTCTATTTAATGAGTAATGAAGTGCTGCACTGGAAATGAGCATAATGATTATATATACCTTGCACAAGTGGTGCCAAGGGAAAAGGAACCACAAGTATGGCTTCTGTGTAATAAAGGATGGGCCATTAGATGATTAGAAATATTTCAAGATCTTTTGTGAATGTCCTTGATAAAAAAAAAGAACAATAAAGTATAAAGCTGCAACAAAATATGTGGGCATCTGTGAGGGATCTCGTAACCTCTTGAAATGTGCATGTATGTAGATCGTGAATCTAGGGGTCATTCCTAGACAGGAATATGTCTTTCATAACTTGTGAGCGGGGGATAAGCAAAAACCCAGTAAAAAGCCCAGTAAATTCATTTTAAATGGTATTTCTATTCCATTCATTTAAGTGGTAAATTTATGCCATTCATTTTAAGTAGGTTTGCAGAGTGATATTCATCAAATGGCTATGTCTTTTGTTTTCCTCCATACATTGGTGGTTTCCAGCACAATGGTCAAGGGATAAGCAAAAACCTAGTAAATTCATTTTAAGTGGTATTTTTATACCATTCATTCAAGTAGGTTTGTAGAGTGATCTTCATCAAATGGCTATGAGCTTTGTTGCCTCTGTACATTGGTGGTTTCTAGCACAATGGTCTTTCATTAAGGATGCATGCACCATATTTTACATGATCAAACCTCTAGCAAGAATATGTCAGTCTCCCCATAGGTAAAACACTAAAATTGTAAATGCTTTTCTGCAAAAGAAACGATGTTTAAAAATTAAATAAACCTCTACCATCAAGGTTAATATGTGATACCATTTTATGCAGGTTTTGATTAATCTTTGGGCAAAGGCATCAATTGTATTCATTTTTTGGTATGAGCATGGATGAGAGATGGATTTTCTTGTAGGCTATTGTATTTTTCCTGCTTATAAACTAACAATGTGGCATTCATGCATTTTCTTGTGTTCATGGTGTGATTGTTGTTGTTACTTTCTGTTCCTCACATGCAATTTTGTAGTTGTTTGAGTGTTGCTATGTTCTGTACTCTTGTAAGGAGTTATATGGTTAATGGATTGCAATTGATATGACATGTACAATTATAACATAGTGATATGTAATCATATTTCTCTTAAGTTTAGGCTCTTTACAGCACCTTCAACAAGAGTACTGCTTCAAACCCCAACTAATTATGATTCATGACATCCCAGTCAGGATATCCTAATCATGAGATCCTAATAAAATTTCATGACTATCTCACATGAAAATGTAGTTCTTAAGCACGCATGACAAAACCAAAAAACCAAAGGAGGATACAACATTCAAGAATTCATCTACTCATAGCATGGTTTGATGAAAAAGATGAGGCTTTCTAACTTTATTCTTCAATTGGCATATTCCTTATCACATTAACAGATTGCATTATAGATTAGTTGTGACTGCTTGAATATGGATCAATTGGACAAAGGTCCAAGGGGGGAATTGACCCCATATATTGCTTCTCGTGAAATGTATCAACCTATTTATAATAGCTTCACCAATGTTGGTTACTTGAAAGAGAATATAATAATGGCTTATGTAACTCTAGCAAAGCTCGATACTTGTTCCAAGTTCACAAATTTTACAGAGAGCGATCATCTTTCCAAATCATCCTACCCTTTCAAAAACCCTAAAGGATTCATTTTGCAAGTTAAGAACTTCCAAAGGAAGCAACAAGTGAGTAGCTTTTAGAAGTAACTTATTTTGAGCTTGAACGAGAATTTTATAACCAGCAGCAACAAGGTTTTAAGCTTGGAACTATGAATGGAACTAGTTCAGAATGTGTCCAATCTTGTTTTTAAGACTTCCTTTTTCATTTACAGGTTTTCCCTTCAAGTTTCAACTTTTAGTTTCATGTTATCTTCATGTTTTGCATTTTAACTTCCAAAAACTCCATTGAAAGAAAAACTTATTATTGTTGGGAACTATAAACACATAAGTATGTGTGGGTTATATGTCATAGGCCAAGAGTCATTAAGATTATATGAAGATAGATATGTGAGAATCATTAATTAGAATAAAGAGTCAAGGGTCTAATTTAAAAATGGCAGTTCAAGTGTCAAGCTAAGAAGAGCATATGTCACATGAAAAGCCAAAGGAGATGAAGAATCATAGGATAAAAATTGCAAGGGTGAATGTCAAGAGAACATAAATATACTATCAGTAAATTTTGGATATTGAGAGAGGGATATGTAACTACTAACTTGTATAATGTACCACCAAATAATTTTCTAATACAGTATTACTCTCTCTCCAAATCTCTGCTTAAGAATTAAAGTATTTGTCTTGTATCCTAAAGTTATCATGGCATATATTCCAAATTAATTCAGCATTGTATTAGAGATATCCTTTGTAATCTTGTGATCCTGTGAGGAAGAGGAAGCATTCAAAGAGACACTATGATATTGTGCAAGAAGAAGCAAACTTGAGAATTAAATATTTCCAGGTTTGTTGCATGTGCATGGTGCGGTAGATCAATTTGCTCTACATAATCCCTGTAAAAGTCTGTTGTTAGTCTTTTTTGCATGCTTATATATAGTTCTGAGTTTTACCATTAATAATATGAGTTAGGTATTATGGAAAAGTGAATAGATTCTCCAAAGCAACCATACTATCATTATGTTGCTGTAAACAATATAGAATAGGTCTAAAATATCCAATGAAGAAATCCTATTTGTGTTGGGTATGGATGATCTTGTTTAATTAGGTTATAGTTTATTAGCATTGACTACCAGTGTAATGCATGAATTTGATTGGTTGTGCATATAATATACTTGATTTTTATTTCCTTATTTATCTATGTAAAGGCTTAATTTGACATATGAATGTCATGAAATTCATTCTATAATATGTTTTAATGTTGTTGATAAAAGGTGGCTTAGATGGTCTTTTTTATAATTCAATTTATCCAATGCATGTGAAGAATTAAAGAATTGTTTGTCTGATATTCTACGGGATGCAAACTTTAGCAATTTCCTTTAGGTAAGTGGTTTGGAATTTTTACCATATTTGAGTAGTAGGAGGCCTTTATTCCTTTCAAATGATGGCTCTTTTCACTCTCAAGTTAGTCTTCAACTCTTGTTATCTTTTAAATTTAATGAGTTGTACATGTTGTACATAGTATTTAGATGTTTTCTATTTATATTTTCATGTTCAATATGATCAATAATCTTGAAATGTTTTGTGAAGTTCTGTTTCCTTCTTGTATACAAAAGGATGCCACTATTAAACCATGCACTAGAGTGTTGAGGGATAAATTAAACATGGTAGCAGTCGTCTGTCAGTTTCTTCAAAAAATTCATAAATCCAATTTTATGTGAAAGTGTTTGTAATGGAGGAATGAACTCCATAGCCATATTCAAATTTGACCTTATCCCTTAATATATCAGACACTACATGTTCTCTTTTTCCTTCTATAAAACAAAAAGGTCTATTAATTGTGAAAATAATTCAAAGTGTTTTTTACAAATACATGTATGCCACAAAGGGCTGCCACCACAAGATGATATATGGGCCAAAGCTCAAAGAAATCCATTGAAGCACTACCTAAAACTAACAAATTTCAAGCATATTAAAACCTATTAGAAACGAAGGAGTAACATGCAGGGGAGTGGCATTGACTATGAAAGAAAATAAATTATTCCTTTGACAAAATTCAGGCTTTCATTCAAGAGAGAAGAATGACCCCAATAGAAAACATCCATTGAATGTCTAGTTGTGGTTGCCAAAAACCAGCTAGCAAACACTAGAACGTCCCCATTAGAAACACTACTAAGATGAGTTGGGGTGAACATGCCTCCAACACCACAAACTGCTCAAACTACATTATAATAGGGCATTGTTTCGTAACTTTAACTAAGCAAGGAATCCAAGGAAAATGGAAAACAAATCCCACTGTGTAGATTGGGATGTGTTCTACCAAGACTAAAATGGGAGATCGGGGCCTCTCACACTACCCACACCGGTACATTCCCAAGATGATATTTATGCAACCAAGAGCTCTGTCTGAACCTAACCAGATTGTTGCCACCATTATTCAAAATTTTCATAACATTCCACCCTCTGTGAAATGTTGAATGGCCTGGAAAAACATTGATGTGGTATTCTAGCAGCCATAGGGCCACCATAAAAACTCTCACTAGAATAACAACACACCTTCATCATATTCCCTAGAGGCACTTGGGCTCATTTTTCATCCCACCCACGATTTCCTTCCTACTATGTCTGGATGATAGCTTGCCAAATCCTATATGCTGGTGAAATCCTCTTGGGGTTTTATGAAAGCCAACAAATCACTGCTTATATTCAAAGTAATGGATAGGTGTTGATCTATTATCAATGAATAATTGTTAATCTCTTAAATCATGATCCATTTCTAATTTAGAATACTGCACAACCATGAACAATGAAGCACATTTTGTCTTTATGCAATAGAAATATTTTGTAGCGGCTGGAATATTTTAAGTAAATTTGTGTACCATGAGCTAATGTTGATGTTTGAGTACAGAGTTTCAGGATTATTTTTCAGTAAAAATGTCTTCTAATGACATCCAAGATTTTAGTATTCAAGTATTTTAGTCAGTTTGATGATAGGTGGTCTGTTGCATAAGTTGTCCTTGTAAAGATTTTGATCGTGACCTAGAGCTTTACACTGGGCTTGTCTGGTTTTGACTATTCACATTCATTCCATTTTTTGATGAAGTACACATATAGTACTTGGCTTTTCATTCAAAGAATCACTTGTAGCTACTTCTTATCATAGAGCCAACAATTCTTTTCATGTATTCACATGAATGTTTGCAGTCAACAATCTCATTTATAATATTGTTGTACCAACACAAGTGTCGGGAAAGGATATGGAAGTCAAACATGAATTGCAAGTAAATTAATATATATGTGGAATCTGGAGCATTGAGTGGTCAAAATCAATTATATATGTTAGAATATAATCCGTCAGGATTATTGTAAATAAATAAATAAATAGGAATATGAATAGTTGCATAGGAAGGTGAAAAGGCTAGTTCTCAACCACCACATTGTAATGTATAAATCAATGTTTTAGCCATGAATAGAATTGAATCGGGAGTTATTACCTGACAGTGGTATCAGAGCGGGTTCCTGCCATAACTCCTGCTGTTAAAATTTCAGTCCTGGCAGCCTGTATGCTTGCCAGTGCACTGCCTGCCCATCGCCAGTCTGTCGTCTGCTCTTCCCTCCTGCCAATGCATTCTTTGCATGTGTTTCTCCTCTCCCAGCCTGTGCGCATTCATTTGTATGCGTTATTCTTGTGCTGCAATTTTGTAGAGGAAACCCTAATCCTGAGTTTTTTTTGTGCATGAATATTGTGGCGCATAAACCCTAATCTTTTTTGACCTAGTTTTATGCGTGAAGCTGTGCACCATTAGCCTGTGTGAAGACCGATCTCAATTTGTTTAACGTTGAAGACTGCTGGTATCTGCTACTGCGTGCTGTGTGAAGCGTGCTACTGGTATCTGCTACTGCACACTGTGTGATTTCTTTGGAAAATTTCACATGCTGCATGTCAGTTCTGATTTTGTATGAAAGATTGTATGAGAGACGCGACCTTATAGCTTGAAAAGTATGCAATGCTGTACCCAAACGCTTCTTCCCTTTTAGCTATCGCTGAGCCAATACGCCCAAGTCCAACAATTCCAACACGCTTTCCACTTAGCTTGGAAGTTAATTTGTAGTCTCCTTTGGAATGATCTTTTCCATCAGTAACCACGTTTGGAGTGTGAGCGACTGTGATGTTCCGTTACCTATCAGTGGTCTAGAAGCTTCATAAAGATCAGTAAGAGTGGGGACATGGTAGTCCATCCCAATTTGCACGTCTGGCTGTATGATATGGACACAGTCAAGTCAAGAATTTAGCTGATATTTATGCCTAATCACGACTTATCTATCAGAAATACAATGCATAAGCATGGTGTCAAGCACCCTATATGCCGATAGATTATTATCAACACACACAGAGCATACGAGATTTATTTTCAACCCGAGAAAGTCTTTTATTTCAAAGGATAAATGCACAGTATATGCGTTAAACACCAAATCAATGTAATTAAACACTCGTATCCTCTAACAACTATGTTCATCCCCAGAATCGGTGCAATCCTATTCATCTTCTAAACACTACAAATTCAATTACCTGTAATTCAGAAAAAATGATCTAAGATGCAAATA
>LPNX010555619.1:72224-85464 GCA_001517045.1 Pseudotsuga menziesii | reverse complement strand
CTCAAATTGCATAAAGGAAGTTATCTATTCAATCAACTATCACTCTACGCCAATTACCAATCTTTAAGAAAATGGGATCCCAACTATACTGTAAATCCACACTACTGTTGTGTACAAAGGAAATATGATCAACAAAACATTACACAACCATGAATTCAGAAATCCTACTTTAACTCAGCAATCTCTGCGGAAGGCAGGCCCATCCTTCACACAGAGACGCTAGATGAATAATGTACAGCTCCCTTAAATCAGCGGTAACTCTTTGTATTAAACGAAGGAATGATTACAAATTACTTCCACTGTCAATACAAGAATGAATTCTCTATTTTCCAACCCCCTGGGTCGAGACAACTTCTCACTTTTATACATACAGGCTATAACATCCGATCCTATTACAAAGGGCAGCCATGAAGATCTCTGATCTTCAGGTGCCCTCAATAACACTGGTTGTTACAAGACGTGGCATGGTGCAAATATAGAAAATGAGAGAAAGCTGTTGACTGGCCTGGAAGTGGCGATCTTTTCAGATCGCCATGATATTCGAGCAGCTATCCTAAAGATCCCCCAATCGTAGCACATTCTGTTACAGCTACTCTGCACGGCTCTGTCTGGGATGTTGCATAAGAACCACATGCCTTAATTGATTATTGAAGGATTGAGGACCCTCTTGAATCACGAACGCCCCTTGTTTCAAGACTTGTTCAGCTCCACTTTCCTGCAGTCTACTCATCTCACGCTATCTTCATAAATCACAACATATTAGCACAATTTTGAGAGATACACATCCTTAATTGTCACAATCAGTAGCATTAATAAGATAAAACAATAATCAGTCTTACCTTGGCAATTTAGGGCATAAAGTGAGGAAAATAGGTCTGATTGGCATGCTGAACGGTGTAAAACAAGGAAAGAAAAGGTGATTAAGGATGGTTAAAAAGGGACCAATTGTAGACTCAACATCTCCCCTCAACTACCATGTTGCATGTCCTCATGCAACAACCTGCATCATTCAGAGTCTGAGTCCTACATTGAGCTCTGTTCATGGAGAGAGGAAAAATTGTAGGGAAACTCAGGTTCCTCATCTGTCTTTAGAAAGCCTCTGTGAATGACCCAGTACTGCCAACATCTCTACTCCTCCTGCTCTGAATCCAACTCAATGAAATTTTTGAGAGGGAGAAGTACTGGTTCTTGTGGGACAGTGTCCTCCAGCACATCTAAGTTTTCTATGAGAGTTGCTGGTTCTTGTGTAATAGCAACATCCCCTGGATTCCCTTCTACAGCTTCTTGTTGAGACACTGGTTCTTATGTGATAGTGCCTTCTCCCTGGTCAACCTGCATTTCTGAATTTAATTCTTGTGTTGCTGGTTCTTGTGTGGTAGCAACATCCCCTGGATTACCTTCCACAGCTATATTCATGGCTTGTTGAGACACTGGTTCTTGTGTGACAGTGTCTTCTCTCTGGTCAACCTGCATTTCTGAATTTAATTCTTGTGTTGTTGGTTCTTGTGTAATAGCAACATCCCCCGGATTCTCTTCTGACATTAGTTCTTGTGTTGCTGGTTCTTGTGTAACAACAACATCTTTTAGACTCTCCTTAGGAGCCACCTCCATTGTTTTTAGGGACACTGGTTCTTGTGTAACAGTGTCTTTCTCCTGCATTTCTGAATTCAATTCTTGTGTTTCCGGTTCTTGTGTAACAGCAACATCCCCTGGATTCTCTTCAGCAGCTACATTTATTGCTTTTGGAGACACTGGTTCTTGTGTAACAGTGCCTTCTTTGTTCTCCTGCCTCTAAGATTGGATATCTTCCCCATCATGCAGCTCTTCCTCAAGGATCTCAGTGTCACCTGAGGCTAATGATTGTTCATCCTCACTCCACTGTGTATCGGGCATGATATCCATCCCCGGGTTATCTTCTAATTGAAATTCAGGAATCCCTGTTGCAATTCCCAAGGATGTTGGTTCTTATGTTACAACATCCTAGATTACCTCTTCGTCCTCTTGTGGTTGCAATTCTTCTCTAAGCCCTGTATCATGGGAACATTCTGGAGTCACAGTGCAAATCTCTTCATTAGGTTCTAGAGTGTCCTCCATCCTAGATTCTTCTCCCAATTTCTCTTCCAATTGGACAAGTATATTCAAGGTTGTTGGTTCTTATGTTATAGTCCCCTGTTCAGGTTCATCAATGTCTTTCCCTTGTGGCTCAGCTTCTATCATTTCTATATCATGGGAGCATTCTGAGTTCACAGTGCAATCCTTATCTTCATCATCATTCCCGATTTCATCCTTTTTCTCCTCTGTCACAGGATTGGTAGCAGCTTTAGCAAGGATGGTCAAAGATGTTGGTTCTTGTGTAACAGCATCTTCTTTTTCCGTAGCTTCCTCTGTTGCGGCCTCGGACTGCTGAGCTATACAGGTGCGAAGTATGAACTTATGGCCTGCCTCTTTGAAGATTTCCCCACAGGTAGGACAAATCACTCGCTCATCTTCCTTGCTAGGCTCGGTAGAGTTTGATTCCTCCAACTGTTCTGCAGCCTCCACCAATGTATACATTTCCTTCTCACCTTGTTTCCTGCAGGTTTCCTTCCATGTCTCCATTTCCCTTCGAAGTACTTGGACTTCCTCCTTTAATAATGTGTTTTCTTCCAAAAGTCCTTCAATGCTGGGTTCTTCCTCAACTGGCCTTTGTGGAGCATCCATTGGCCTTGGTACAAGGATCGGAAACTCAACCTGTGCCTCCAGGGTTGCCCATCTTTTTCTGGCTGCCTCTGCTGCTGCATTTGATTTAGTTCTTTTTCTTCTTATTGGTGAAGTTATGCTAAGTTCATTAATTGGTCTCTTTCTTCTCCTTTGTGGTGTTTTCTTTTGAGGAGCTGGCATATCGGGATTCACTGCTGAGGTCAAAGGAATGTTTTCTTGCTCCACAAGTCGTTCCTCCACAATTAGGGTTCCTCCTTCCCACTCAGGTGAGGATTCAATAGTGACCGGTTCAATATGTTCTTCAATTGCCTTGGCTCTACCATCTTCAGGTTCAATTGTCGCAGCATTCAATGCTGCTCCAATTTCTCCTTCTGATGGCAGAGCTACCCTGTTGTCTATGTTTTTCCCAATATTTTTATCAACACCCTCCTCCAATGGTTCTGCTTGTGTCCCCTGTTGCTCTTCTTATGGTGCAATGTCATCCCCCCCCCCCAACTACATTGGAGGGACTCCGGTCCTCCTAATGTGGTTGAAGGTGTGCCTGGTCTGCTGGGACACCCAGCGAAGGAGCAGGTTCCTGGGTGTGGGCTGTGAATTGATCCCAGGTTATATTGTGCTGGGATAGGGTTCTTAAAATGATTAATTTTATAAGACCATGGTGGCTGAGGGAAACCTGTGGATGTTTAGCAGCTTGGACAAACGTCGCCATATGGCGGAGGTCATGAAGCAGATAGTATGGAATGTTCAATAAAATGCCATGTCGGAGATGAGAAAGCAAAGGTAGATCAGAATTATAAACAGTCTGGTACCTACCTTCACAAGTGATGTACTTTTTGAGAAAGATAGCAACCTGATCCCATGGCCGTAGCAATGAATGTAGGGCAATTCCTCTTCTGGATGATTGAACTTGGTCCCCCTCTCATAAAAATGCATTCTGTGCAGCCGTCGTGGGAACTCGTCATCCAAACCATGCCTTTTCGACCTGTGGAAGAGCAATAACCTCGGATATAATGGCTTCGAAGACTTCTATATGCAGCCCCCATACCTCGGATTGAGTGTCCCGGAGGTTTAAAGAAAATTGCAGAGCTGCTTCCCGGTTAAATCCGTCTAGTCACTCAAAAAATTCAATCCATCCAGCGGCTTGAAAGATGGAAAAAACCGCAGGATTGTTCCTGAGTTCCTGTGTATTCAAAGGTTCATGATGAGCTAGAAGCCCCATAGTCCTGGCTACAAAGTTACAAGGTCCAAGAATGGAAGTTGCAGAGCAGAGGATGCACAAGTAGCTGAGCGAAGATGTTGAGAAAAAGATGGCAAATTTGGAAAGTTCAGTACAGAGGGAGGTTCAAAATTTTTATGCCAAATTGGGGAAGGTGGCGGTTATGAGTTTTTACGTCGCACGAGGGAATGGATTAATTAAGCCATAATGATAATACGTATAAAGGCACGACTGATATCATTAAATCAAATCAACACTTAATCACGTGAAAATCAAAGCCATACCTCGTGCGACTGTGCGTCGAATAGCCTGCGGAAAATGATGGAACGTGTGATTGCTGACGCTGCAAAGCCGAGCTCGTACGCAGGCATTAAATTGATCATAATAACGTGGATAATGCCATAATGCCTTCCACCCATGAAACAAAAACCATCGCATCGCCGGGGTCGGAATTATGCCAAGTTGGCTGGCACGAGTGGGATAAATCAGTGCCATATCTGGTAGTGGAAGCAATTTTCTTTCGTTAACACAGGAGTTACCGCTGCAGGCTGCAAGAGAACAGTCTTTAATGCTGGAAATGTCCACCAAATGGAGTGGAATTGCAGTTTCTTAGCATGATATTGCGGTCGATTAAGATGTTACAGCCGCCAAAAATGATTCACGGTGTCGGGAAAAAGATTGGCGGTAGCAAGAAAAAAAAAATCACGGCTGCCAAGGAAAAGCTTGACGGTCCTCGGAAAATATGTCACAGCTGCCGGAAAAGATATTGCAGCCGCCGGGAAATGTGTTTCAGCCGCCGGGAAATATGTTTCAGCCGCCGGGAAATATGTTTCAGCCGCCGGGAAATATGTTTCATCCGCTGGGAAAATGTGTTTCAGCCGCCGGGAAATGTGTTTCAGCCGCCGGGAAAATTTATTTTGGGGAAAAAGGGAAAAAGCGAGGCAGTGAAGCAGAGGAAGACGACTCTCGTTCGACAGGCCCATTCTGGTCATTCGCCTGGTACCTCCCTGCAAATTTTTTTTGAAAAATAACAACAACCAAAAAGATCAAATGCAAAAGAAAAATAAAGAATTATGCGCTACAATAGGAAAAAAAAATTTATTTATGTACAGTGATTCAAAGTGCGATTTACAGTTCAAGGGTTGGCAGAGGTAGGGAGAAGTTCCTACCCTGGTGTCAGCTGATACTCTGGATCGGCAGTGATTTGCGAAATAAATGCATCTTTCGAAATAGGCTTACGATACAGTCGCAATCTGTGGCCATTAGCAAGTAAGGGTATGCGATTGTCATCAATGGTCACCAAACGGACAGTGTCGTTGTCAAAGACCCTGTCAACCAAGTATGGACCTAGCCACCTTGTACGCAATTTACCTTTAAAATCCCTTTTGAATCTGGAGTCATAGAGTAACGCCCAGTCTCCCTCGCTAAAGACTTTCTTTTTAATAAATCGGTCATGCCACTTGGATCTATGTTGCTGAAGCAACAAAGTCTGGTCCACGGCAGCTAACTGCTTCTCGTCCAATTCATTCAATTGATTCAATCTTTGCTTCTAAGCTTCTGTTACATCCAGATTCATTTCAGTGGCTGTCCTCAGGGTTTTAATCTCAAACTCAATTGGAAAGATGGCACTCTTTCCATACACTAAATCATATGGGGAGAAACCTGTAGTGTCGCGCCAAGTTGTGCAATATGCCCACAGTGCTTCCGGAAGCCTGTCAGCCCAATCCTTTCGATGGCTCTTAACTGTTTTAGTAAGGATGTTTTCAATAACCTTATTGGTACTTTCCACCTGACCATTGGCTTGGGGGTGGTAAGGTGAAGACACCCTGTGCTGCACATGATATTTCTGGAGCAAGGATTCAAATTGGTGTGACATGAATTGCGGCCCCCCATCGGTAACTACTTATTTTGGTACCCTGAAGTGGGTAAAGATCTCACTGTACAGAAAATCAATCACTGCTTGGTCATTAGCCTTGGCCAAAGCTACAGCCTCCACCCACTTGGTCATATAGTTAGTACAAACCAGAATGTAGACCTTCTGTCTGGAAGGAGGACTAATAGGGCCAACAAAATCTAGTGCCCATCTATCAAATGGTTCAACTACGAGTTGGGACTGTAGGGGCATCTGATCTGTTTTATTAGGTTGGCCCATCCTTTGGCAGCTGTCACGGGACTGAACATACCTTTTAGCATCCCTGAACAGAGTTGGCCAGTAGTAGCCCATCCACAATGCTTTATGCCATGTTCTTTTATCTACAAAGTGCCCTCCACAAGGCCCCTCATGACAGGCTTTCAGTATATCAAAGATATCATCTTCTCTTACACATCTCCTGATCTCAACTTATCGGGCCCTGTGTAGAAGAGATGACCATTCAGCCAAGAAAACCTGGCACTCTACTGAATAATTTTTCTTTTTTCTCGTTTAGACATATATGGAGGGAGCTTTCCTGCAACCAAATAGTTAGCGACGTCTGCATACCATGGAGAGTGAGCTGAAAGTGCGAATAGATGTTCATCTGGAAAAGAGTCCTCAACAGGAAAACTGTCATCACTGTTAGTAAGATGGGATAAAAAATCAGCAACAACATTTTCTTTCCCAGGTTTATCTATAGTGGTGATATCAAATTCTTGCAACAACAAAATCCATCTGGTCACTCTGGCATTGGTAACAGGTTTATTCATTAAATATTTAATGGCAGAGTGGTCAGTGTGCACAAATGTAGGATACCCGGTGATATAATGTCGAAATTTATTGATAGAGTAAACAATAGCTAGGAATTCTTTTTCAGTAACAGTGTAATTAAGTTCAGCAGGGGCTAAGTTTTTACTAACATAGTAGATGGCATAAGGTACTTGACCATCCTGCTGTCCTAATACTGCCCCAATGGCAGTGTCAGAGGCGTCTGAAGAAATATGGAAGGGCAGGGTCCAATTAGGTCCCCTTAAGATGGGGGTTGTGGACAGCTTCACTTTAAGCTCATCGAATGCTGTCTGGCATGCTGTATTCCACACAAACTGTGCATCCTTCATTAACAAAGAGAACAAAGGAGAAGCCAGTTTGGAGAAATTTTCTATAAACCTTCGATAATATCCAGCATGTCCCAGAAAACTTCTCACCTCTTTCTGAGTTGAAGGGGTAGGTATATTCTTTATCACTTTGATTTTTGAAGGGTCTACCTGAATTCCATTGGCAGAGATAAAATGCCCCAATACCACCCCCTCACTCATCATCATATGGCACTTTTCAGTGCTTAATGAGAGCTGAGTCTGTTCACAGCGAATTAAAACTTTCTTTAAATTTTCCAGTGCTTCGTCAAAATCCCTGCCATAGGGAGTAAAATCATCCATGAAGATTTCCACACTATCATTGACTAATTCAAAGAATATGCCAATTACAGCTCTTTGGAACGTTGCTGGTGCGTTACATAATCCAAAGGGAAGCACTCTATAGGAAAACGTTCCCCAGGGACAGGTGAAAGTGGTTTTATCCTGATCCTCAGGAGCAATCTGGATTTGGTTGTACCCACTAAAGCCATCTAGGAAGGAGAAGAACTTCTTCCCTGACAGGGTATCAAGTACTTGGTCAATAAAGGGCAAAGGGAAATGATCCTTTTGAGTTGCTTTGTTCAATTCCCTGTAATCAACACAGACCTACCATTTCCCATTTTTCTTGGGTACAATTACGAGTGGAGAGTCCCACTCACTATCTGAAATAGGATATATAAATCCTGCTTCCAAAAGTTTCTGGATTTCCTCCTTCACTATATCCCTCAGATTGTGGTTCATGCGTCGTTGGGGTTGACACATAGGCCGGGAGTCACTTTTAATATAAATGTGATGGGTGCACAGATTAGAGGGAATACCCCTCATATCTGTATACTCCCAGGCAAATGCCCCCTTGTGTTCTTTCAAGAGGCTGATCAGGCGTTTATGTTCCTCTAAGGAGAGACTAGGATTGATATTCAAAGTCCTTCCAGGCTCTACCTCAATAGGAATACTTTCTGAATTTTTCAAAACCGGGATTATGTTTGTGACACCAACTAAGGCTTCTTCCGTAAGATTTTCTTGTTCTTCCTTGCCCAGGGTGGTGTTCAGAATTTGATAGACCTCTCTATTCACTGAAGTGGGTTCACTAATGAAATTGCTAATAGTATCATCCTCTGTTTCATTTTTAAAACTTAAGGCCTTCCCTATAGTTAATAGTGGCTGAGCATCCTCCTCCTCCTCCTACTCTATCCAAAGGGATGTTTCAGCCTCTAGACTTGGCCGAGCTGGAGGATAAAGGGTGAGATTTTTAGTATCCATACCATCAGATATAGTCATGGACCTCGATCGACAGCTGATGCAAGCATCAGCTGTGGCCAACCAAGGTCTCCCTAGGATCAATGGGGTCCCCCCAGCTGCGATTTTGGTTGTAATACCAAAAAGTCAGCTGGGTACTCCCATGAATATACTAAGATGACAAGGTCATCCAGAATCCCTTCGGGTCTGATGGTGGATCTGTCTACTAATTCCAAAATAGTAGGGGTCGGTCTAAGATTAGTGAGCCCAAGCTTCTTTACAGTCTCTATTGTTATAACATTGATTTCTGCTCCTAGATCCACTAGCATGTTGGGTATCTGTGTCTGTCCTATCTGTACAGTAACGGTAGGATTGCCAGGGTCATCATATTTAGTCACAGGGGATTTTCCTGTTATCAAGGAAGATAAGTTCCCTATGACGTGAACCGTAGCAGGATCCCTGGGTTTCCTTCCTGTTCTCTTAGTGCACATGTCCCAAATTGTTCTAGCGTAAATGGGCACATCTTGAAGAGCTTGAAGAAGGGGGATTTTGACATAAAGGTTCCTTAACTCTCCAAGGAGGTTAAACTGAGGTTGCCCCCCCGTTCTTGGTATCATTAGTCTTTCGAGGTATGGTGGTTGCTTTATCAACTGGGAAGGCTGTGTATTGTCAGATTTATCGTTGGATGTTTCAGCCCTCCCTTTATCGTCGGATGTTTCAGCAGTCCCTTCTAAGGGATGCTCAGCATCTTCAATGCTAGGAACTGTGTCAAATGGATGCTGTGAACTCTCCTCTTATTTATGCACAGAGGGTGAAACATCCTCTGTAATTACGGGTTCTACAATTTTCCCAGATCGTAAACGAATTTCGTTGCAGGGTACAGGGGAAAGAGATTAGGCTGGCATATTGACAGTCTCCAATTGATGGACTGCTTTATTATTCGGGTTGGGATTAGGTTGGGCAGGCAGCTGTGGTTGAATTGGTACATTAGGTACAGAATTGTTTTGCAGCTGCAGCTGCGGCTGCTGAGGCAGGTATTGAGGATATTGAGGGAATTGGGGAAACTGAGGAGAATATGGTGACTGTTGAGGTGGAGGTGGTTGAGGAAACTGGTTCCCAGGATGGAAATTCCTCCATCCAGGAGACCACGACGTAGGTTGATGTGGTGGTTGTGTCCAAGGACTCCATGAGTTATAGTTTTGCATTGCAGGTTGGGAAGAATTCCACTGAGTATAATTTGAAGGGAATTGTGTATTCACATTTTGCATGTTATTATTCCAATTTCCCATATTATTCAAAAATGGAAACGAGTCTGGAGGCATACCTTGATTTCGAGGCTGCCACGGTTTCTTCTGTGCAATAAAGTAGGCTGCTTCCACATCCGGTTTTGATGCCTGCAGAACGGCCTTTACTTGAGGAAGTGAGGGGCATTCCTTCATGTCGTGGTTCAGCTCACACAGCTGACATACGTTTACTTTGTCAAGTGGGCATTCTCTCAGCGGATGATTCTTTCTACATCGGGGGCAGAACACACCTAATGTGAGATCCTCCACTACTTGTTTTTGTTTTGCCTTCAGGACATCGATCTCCGAAGAGATAGAGCTCATCATTTCTGTTTTAAAATTTTCAAGGAGATTGCCTATCTCTGCGTGGGTAGCGCCTCCATTGGATGATTTCTGAGTTCTGTCGAAAACGTCACGTTCTAGATTATCTCGTTTGTCCCACTTATTGTTCCTGGAAGACCCCCTGGAGTATCTCTTGCACAGTTCCACAATTTTTTCAGAAGGTTCTTTGGAGATATCTCCCTTACCAAGCAGGTTTAACATGTTTAGACAATCATCCCTGATCCCACGGAGCAAGATTATCTTGAGTACGTCCAGCCCCATGTTCGTCTTCCCAGCTCTCTGCACATTGTACAGCAGTCTTTCCATGAAATCCTCCAAAATTTCGTCCTCCTTCTACACCATTTTAAATAATTCCTCTCTCTTGTCCTTGGTATTACAATATTCCTGGTATTTCTCTAGGAACACTTGTTTCATTGTATCCCAATTAGCAACGGTTCCTCCTCCAAGGCTCATGAACCAGCGTAATGCATTGTCCTTCAGGGTAGCAGGAAAAAGTTTTAGCTTTTGGGCATCGGTGATATAATCATAGCTGCGACAAAGAATATCGAATTCAAAGAGGAATTCGTCCGGGTCTTCTGCCGCCTTTCCATGGAATTCGTCCGGGTCTTCTGCACCCTATATGTAGATAGATTATTATCAACACACACAGAGCATACGAGCTTTATTGTCAACCTGAGAAAGTCTTTTATTTCAAAGGATAAATGCATAGTATATGCATTAAACACCAAATCAATGTAATTAAACACTCTTATCCTCTAACAACTATGTTCATCCCCAGAAACGGTGCAATCCTATTCATCTTCTAAACACTACAAATTCAATTACCTGTAATTCAGAAAAATGATCTAAGATGCAAACAGCAATTGTAGATAAAAAGGAAATCATATTCACGACTCAGAACAATTAACTGCTCATTCAATCTACTTACTCTTGAAAATCATAAACATAAATTAAATATTAATCTAGAAATTCAATTGCAAGGGATTAAGCTCAGCTATTCAAAGGAATTGACTTGCAGGAATGAAAATCGACAATCATAACAGGAAAGATAAATTGCATGGATTCATAGGATAACAACTGAAACTACAGGATGAACCAAGCTGCATACAACTACCACTCAAATTGCATAAAGGAAGTTATCTATTCAATCAACTATCACTCTGCACCAATTACCAATCTTTAAGAAAATGGGATCCCAACTATACTGTAAATCCACACTACTGCTGTGTACAAAGGAAATATGATCAACAAAGCATTACACAACCATGAATTCAGAAATCCTACTTTAACTCAGCAATCTCTGCAGAAGGCGGGCCCAGCCTTCACACAGAGACGCTGGATGAACAATGTACAACTCCCTTAAATCAGCGGTAACTCTTTGTATTAAACGAAGGAATGATTACAAATTACTTCCACTGTCAATACAAGAATGAATTCTCTATTTTCCAACCCCCCGGGTCGAGACAGCTTCTCACTTTTATACATACAGACTATAACATCCGATCCTATTACAAAGGGCAGCCATGAATATCTCTGATCTTCAGGCACCCTGAATAACACTGGTTGTTACAAGACGTGGCATGGTGCAAATATAGAAAATGAGAGAAAGTTGTTGACTGGCCCGGAAGTGGCGATCTTTTCAGATCGCCATGATATTCGAGCAGCTATCCTAAAGATCCCCCAATCGTAGCACATTCTGTTACAGCTACTCTGCATGGCTCTATCTGGGATGTTGCATAAGAACCACATGCCTTAATTGATGATTGAAGGATTGAGGACCCTCTTGAATCACGAACGCCCCTTGTTTCAAGACTTGTTCAGCTCCACTTTCGTGCAGTCTACTCATCTCACGCTATCTTCATAAATCACAACATATTAGCACAATTTTGAGAGATACACAGCCTTAATTGTCACAATCATAAGCATTAATAAGATAAAACAATAATCAGTCTTACCTTGGCAATTTAGGGCATAAATTGAGGAAAACAAGTCTGATTGGCATGCTGAATGGTTTAAAACAAGGGAGGAAAAGGTGATTAAGGATGGTTAAAAAGGGACCAATTGTAGACTCAACACATGGATTTCACAATATATATGAAGTTCAATACTTTAATTTATATTGAAATGCGCATCCATGGCGCTTTGATACCATGATGGTATCAGCAGATTGAAAATAGACTGTACGTCTTTGGAATTGTCTGCAAATAGTTTCATATTTATGATGATGTTGTTGTATGAGCTGCGACTGTGAATATTGTTTGAAGATTGAAGACTGCTCTAATGCTGAGACTACCCATCATGTTGAATGCATAAAGTTTTGGATTTTGAAAGCTGCGTTGAAGAGTTGAGAATAATGCTGCGTTTGTGAGAAGACTGCTGCGACTTCAAGAGCGTGAAGACTGACTGGTTTTTGGAAGACTGCGTGAGGTTTGACAGTGTAGACTCAAGCCTTTTCAAGAGCGTGAAGACTGATTGATTTTTGGAAGACTGCGTGAGATTTGACAATGTAGACTCAAGCCTTTTCAAGAGCGTGAAGACTGATTGATTTTTGGAAGACTGCGTGAGGTTTGACAATGTAGAATCAAGCCTTTTTTCAAGAGCGTGAAGACTGTTCTCTGCAAGAACGTGGAGGTGAAGACATGAATACCCTACGTGGAGCATGACTGCTACTATCTGCGTTGAATATTGAAAGATGTCTGCGTGGAGGTAAAATCTTTGGTGTGATCATTGGATTACACAAACCCTAATTTTTGCAAACCCTAATTTATGTGCGTGGATGTAAAGTGAAAGTTTACAAGTATTTTGTATTTACATTGAGTAAAAAGGGCTGTGACTTGGAATACTCCATTCAAGAGTGTGGAGGTATATGCATCTTGTATGAGTCCATGCGTTGTAATTGTTGACTGCATTTATACTGACTGATATATCATACTGATATATGCGTTGAAGGTTGTAAGAAGTATGTTAATATTGCTGCTGTCTACTTCTTGAAATGCTGCTGAACCTGTGGAGCTGCGAGCCTGTGTTGCTACAGCCTGTTGAAGACCTACTTGAATACCAATCTCAGTATTCAAAATAATGAGACTGATATATTGCATTGTGATACTGAGACTGATATATTACTTGTGATTGATATATTTTGTATATTGAAGAAGCTTGTGTATGCTCACCTGAAGCTTGCATTGTATTCACCTTGGCAGAGACTGTAGACCTACAAGGTTATTATCTTTTTCTATTTATCTTTGTCATATCAAGTTCATTATTGTAAATTACACTAATAGCTGTAAAAGATGCAATCTTTGTCATCAATAGTTGGTGCCACTCTCTCTGGAAAAGAGAGAGGCAAAGGAAGAAGAAAATTTAGAGGCAGAGGGGGCAGAAACAAAAGATCAGACTTGCAGTGCAAGCATTGCAGAAA
>LPNX010555619.1:0-71949 GCA_001517045.1 Pseudotsuga menziesii | reverse complement strand
GGTCTGCCCACCATTCCCAAAGAGAAGAATAAATGTGATGCATGTATATTAGGGAAACATAGTAAGCTGCCATTCCATGAATCTAATTTCAGAGCAAGTAGGAGATTAGAACTAGTGCATTCTGATTTATATGGCCCAATGCCAACTCCTTCAGCAAATGGAAATAAGTATTTTATGACATTTGTTGATGACTACTCTAGAATGTGCTAGATTTACTGTTTAAAGACAAAATCAGAAGCATTTCAAACATTCAAAGACTTTCATGCATTGATAGAAAAACAAGCACAATCAAAAATTGGTACACTTCGTACTGATAATGGGAAAGAATACACTTCAAATGCTTTTGAAGATTATCTTCGCCAACATGGAATTGCACCTCAGACTACAGTTCCCTACAATCCTCAACAAAACGGTGTAGCAGAAAGAATGAAGAGAACCATAATGAATATGGTTCGCTCAATGATGTTTTTCAAGAATGTCAAACTAATGTTTTGGGGTGATGCAGTGAAATGTGCAGCCTATTTGAGAAATAGAAGTCCCTCAAATGCACTTGATAACAAGACTCCACATGAAATGTGGTTTGGTCATCTCCCTTCAGTCAGGCATCTCAGAGTTTTTGGTTCCACCTGTTATGCCTTGATTCCAAAAGGAGCAAAGAAACAAGCTTGGTGCTCGAAGCAGAAGATGCATTTTCCTGGGGTACGAAGAATACTCCAAGGCATACTGTTTGTATGATGATGTAAACAAGAAATTTTTTATTTCCAGAGATGTCATTTTTCTTGAAACTAATAAAAATGACCAGTCCATTGAGAGACAGCTTGATCATTTGGAAAATTATCCTCATCCAAAGACATATTCTGAAAATGAATATGAAATTCCAAACCTTGAAGGGGGGATTCCTATTCTGGATCAACCTTTGGAATTTCCATATGAAGCACCAACTCCCCCGCATGAAGAATTTCCTGCTACTTCACTTGAACAGGAGGTTCAACTGGATGATGTGATTGAGAGAATTGAAAGACTCTCAATCAATGATGAAGCACCACCAGCTGATCAACCAGGACCATCACGGAATATTCCTAAATGGGACACAAAGACACTTGAAAGTGTCCATCCAGATGAAGTTGGAAAGACGAGAACGAGAAGTTCGAAAAGGCATGAAGATGGAGGAGGAGCAGATAATTTAGGTGATGACATGGATGTATCATTTGATTGTGAATTTAATTTATCTGCTAACTTTGAACCAACTTCCTTTGAAGAAGCTTCTACTCGAGCTGAGTGGAAAGAAGCTATGTAGAATGAGTATGATGCACTCATGAAGAATGGAACTTGGAAGCTGGTTGACCCTCCATTTGGAACCAAACCAATTGGCTGCAAGTGGGTGTACAAGAACAAATACAGATCAGATGGCTCACTTGACAAGCACAAAGTGAGGCTTGTAGCAAAAGGCTATGCACAGAAAGAAGGAATTGACTATGAAGAAACATTTTCTCCTACAGCAAAATGGGCTACCATCCGAACCTTACTCTCTTTAGCTGCTTAGAAAGGGTGGAAAGTTCATCAAATGGATGTGAAGACTGCTTTCTTGAATGGAGACTTGAAAGAGAATGTCTTCATGTCTCAGCCAGAAGGCTTTGTTGTGAAAGGAAAAGAACAAAAGGTATGCAAGCTGGTCAAATCCTTGTATGGCCTAAAACAAGCGCCTCGCACATGGTATGAAAAGTTAACCGAGCATCTTTTGAAGTTAAATTTCGAACATTTTGATCTTGATGATGCAATACTGTTTATAAAGAAAGTTGGAAGATCTGTTGTGTATCTTGTGGTGTATGTAGATGATCTTTTGATGACAGGGAACAATGAGAGCTATATAGCTTCCATAAAGAAAGATTTGAAAAAGATCTTTGAAATGACAGATATGGGACATCTCCACTATTACTTAGGAATTGAAGTCACTCAACATCCTAAGTACATATTCCTATCTCAGAAAAAATATGTTGGAGAACTACTAGACAAATTTTGCATGACAGAATGCAACCCTATATCTACTCCAATGGAACAGAAAATGAAGCTCACATCAAGCGAAGGAAAAGAATTTGAAGATGCGACCAAGTATCGACAACTGGTAGGAAGTCTTATCTACCTTACAACAACTAGACCAGATATTTCTTATGTTGTTGGCATACTTTCAAGGTTCATGCATAAACCTTGTGAAGGACACTAGTCAGCTGCAAAAAGAGTTCTAAGATACTTGAAGGGGACTCAAGACGTTGGACTCAAGTACTCTAAAGTGGATGACTTCAAACTTATTGGGTACTCAGACTCAGATTTTGATGGCGATAAGGAGACAGGAGTTTCAACTTCTGGATACACTATGAGTCTTGGATCAGCAGCTATCTTATGGAGATCACACAAATAGTCAGTTCCAGCAGATTCAACAACAGAAGCAGAATATGTGGCTGCAGCTGAAGCAACGAAAGAAATAGTATGGCTCAGGAAGATACTTGAATATTTGCAAGAAAAACAAGAGAAATCCACTCCATTGTTGGTCAAAAATACTTCTGCAATCAAGCTGGCTAAGAATCCTATATTCCATGATCGAACCAAACACATCAACACAAAGTATCATTTGATTCGACATCATGTAGAGGCCAAGACAGTCCATCTTCGACATTGTTCCACAAATGATCAAGTTGCAGACATCTTCACCAAAGCGCTTGGATGAGAAAAGTTTGAAAGATTCAGAAACATGCTCGGACTTACAAACACCCCTTCAGATTAAGAGGGGGATTGTTAGAATATAATCCGTCGGGATTATTGTAAATAAATAAATAAATAGGAATATGAATAGTTGCATAGGAAGGTGAAAAGGCTGGTTCTCAACCGCCACATTGTAATGTATAAATAAATGTTTTATCCATGAATAGAATTGAATCGGGAGTTATTACCTGACAATATAGTATATGTTGTGTGATACAAATGTTTTGTGGCTCTATCATTTAATATTAGAAGCATTTAGTTAGGTTCTTTCAGTTTATTGGTGACAATTAGTCACTTGCTTTTCCAAATCATTTGGTATAGATTTTTGTGGTTCTTCAACTATGCATTTCTTTGTTTGACCTTGAACAATATATAACTTAATTGAATGTTTGCACTTGTATCTATTTAATTAAATATTGATGATAGAAACTAAGAAAATCCATCCACAATGCACTCTTTGTTAATTTGTTTCAAGTGAATTAGGGCTTGTAAGTATTGACAAAACTTTCATTGTAGTGATGATTATCATGTCAAGAGTTTTTGGTAGAGGATAACCAAGAGTCCATAAGCTTCTTGTGTATATCACAAATCAATTCATTTCAATATTTATTAGAATTGCTAACTAGCTGATGATTCATAGGTTAGTAACTTTATTTGCAGCAGAAAATATTCTCATGTTAATTTGACTCTTGGTTCATTTACATATGGTAAATGGCCAAACCACTTTCCCCCACCATAAAATATAATCACAACCTAGAGTTATGCCAATGCTTTGATCATATGTATAATTGTATTCTTTGGTATTTTTATTAAGTGGATTAAGTTTAATTCTTTCTATTTTCTTGAAAAGGAAACAAATACAAAATCTGGATTTTAGGTCTCAATATATTTTGGAAAGCAAAGTCATCAATGATATGTGCTCTGGTCCTTTGGTGGTATTTATTATATAGGATGCTTATTTCTTAGGATGCGAAGCCATGAACTTTATCAAGTTTTATAAAAAAGCACTAGGATCGATTATATATAAGTCGGTCCAATGTCTGTAATCAACAGAATTTCCTTGATAACTTTATGTCTTCTTATTGAACATGGAATAAGCCAGAACAAATTTTTACATTCCTTAGCAACTTGTTTGGATTTATGATCATCCCAACTGTTTTATGAAAATACAGTAATACACTAAACATTTTCAATAGCATGTAGAACATGATTCCAAATTGAATCATTATGGCACCGCATATTATTCATCCTGTCAGCTTCCATCAAATCAGGTATATTAAAAGTTGATACATCTACTTAAATCCTTCTAATTGGCCAACAACAAAAGCAAAAAATACTTCCATCGAGTCAAATGAAACATTTGTTGCATACCAAGCAATGGTAAGGCCTCAAGATCATCCATGTCAAGTTACAAGGTGCAGCCTTTTATGCAGAGTGGATGATCAAAGTCATTGAAAGAGATAAAACGTGGATAATCTTATTCAAGAGAAACAATCTTGATGGCTCGTCATATGGAAATCTAGGGTGAATGGGCATCATGATCCATGAACTTCTAGGAACACCTTGCCAGATAGAGAATCAAGGGTAATTTTTTTTCATAGAATCTAGAAAGAATGATAGATGGCATAAACCATTTTAGAACTGGCATGCCAAACAATTTAGAACAAAAACTCAAGAAATGAACACTTTCCAATGGTGGACACAAGTTCCAACCCAAAATACAAAACCTGGGAGACATTCCTGGTGGACATTCTTCAACATCATTTTTTTTAAATTAACTGCGTTGTCGATATAGCAACGAGGTGCCGTCACTATAGAAACGCCCATTTGTGCAACTCTTTGACGAGCTTGCTATACTAGCAACAAAATTTCCATCGCTAGTATAGCAATCCTGTCGGTGAGTTGCAACAACGGGCGTCTCTATAACGACAGAACCTCGTCACTATAGCGACGGCACCTCATTGCTACAGCAACACAGTTTTATTTTTTAAGCAACCCATGTTTCATGTCTTTTGTGTCGCTATAGAGACGAACTATGGAAAGTGTTGCTAGAGTGACGAAATTTTTGCCACGAAAAAAAGGGGACATGTTCATTGCTATAGAAATGCACAAGTGTTGCAATAGCAACGATTTTCCGTGGGAAAATGTGCACATGTACTAGTGTTGTTTTGCTCCCAATGAAGCTACTATTTGAGATTTGTATTTAATTTTAAAATTCTAGTTATAGTTGGGACTTGGGAGTGACTTGTTAGTAGCATTAAACGACCTTGCTTATGTATTAATAGAGTGGTATCGGCACCCTCTTAATTTGGTTTAATTCGTGTGGAAATTATTAAATCAAATTCATATGACTTGACTTAGGAATTGACTTGGCATGATGAAGAGTATGGATAGGGAAAAAGAATAGGGGATCCAAAGAGAACCCCTGCCCTTAACCCTCTGCTAGGTATTAAAATGTCTGAAATAGTGCGATTAATCAAAACTTATGAGACAAAATCTAAACAAATCATCTCCCAATCAAAAAATGGAACACAAAATCCAGGGTGTGTGAGGATCAATCCTAGATACATTCAATTATGTCATAGGATTTTGCGAGATCAATCTTGGCCACAACTGCCTTTAAATTTTTAGTTTAAATAGTGTGCAAACCTTGTTGAGTTGCCCCTATGGCCTCATGTATTTTCCAATTGTCTAAGAAGCCAAATTGTTTACCATAAGTAGAGGTTGACATCAACTTTTTAACCCTTTTTTCACTTGCCTTTGCTACTACTTAGTAAATGAAATTGCAATGTGATTGTACCGAGAGAAACGAGGTGCTCTCCAACCCAGTATTTGGGAGATCCTGTTATGTTAGTCACGTTATGCTAGCCGACATAAATAAAAAAATATTAAAAAATAATAAATGAAAAAATATAAATTTCATATCGACTTAAATAAAATATAAAAAAATTAAACTAGCAAAGATCCATTTTAAACCCAAATATATCAAGTACCGAGAGGGATCAAAATGGTAAAAAATGTACACCTCAAGAAATTGTATCCCTCTTGGTGCTTGATATATCTGGGTTTAAAATGAATCTATTTTAGATAGAAAATAAACTCTATTTTGAAAAAATACTTTGCACAAATGCAAGTTTGAAGTTTGTTTAATTTCAAAGATACTTAGCCCATGTTTTCATGGAGAAGATATGCATTATATTATTCCTCATTACCTATTGGTTTCCTTAAGGGTGCTTTTTGTATCATCGTAAGTAATTTTAGTCTGCTAACAACAGGGAAGATAATTGCTTTTAATATCTTTGGATATGACCTAGATAAAATAATAGGGATTTGATTTGGGAGGGCATCAAAAACCTTTTAATCAATCATAATATATATCAATTTCAAGGAGCGGACCATTGATTATGTTTGGAAGGTAGTGCAATAGGACAACGCTGGAAATTATGCATAGGCATTCCCTCTATACAGGAATTTCCTTGAATACATCAGAACCCATCTCAAATATGAGAGAAACCCCAAGATATAGGAGGTCATCACCCAGAAATTCATAGAGTACTCGAGGCGGGGGAGGAGATCATACTTGTTGTCCTACGTCCAACAAGGATATCATCGTGGCTACCAAACCCAAATCGAAGCTATGATCCAAGGGAGATGGAGAGGATCTGGAGCATCCCAAGCTCCAATCAGGGATCAATTTGGATGCTATTCGAGAGAAACACACCATAAAGTGGACTAACATGGCAAGTCTAGAAAGTGCCAAGCAGGATTTGCAAGAGGCTATCATCCTACTTGTCAAGCTCCCCCAGGTATTCCCAGGTAGGTTTTTTATATTTATTTTTTAGTTATGATCTGCTCATTTTTCATAGTCAAGTGTTTCAGGGTAGTTAAAATTTGAATGAAGTAATAAGCATAACATTTAGCTTTACGAATAATCTTTTGTATATGGGGGGTTTCACTTCCAAACATTTTTTCAAATGGGTCCTTTATTTCTTTTCATTCAGGGTAGTATAACTTTCAAAGTTATTTTTGTAGCACTTTCTATGAGCCAATTCATTGATGGGTAATTTGGAATCTTTTTTTTTCTATATTAATATGTGTTACAATTGGATGAATTATTTACACATATTGATATTTATGTGTTTTTGAGATCAATGCTTTTGTTTCAGTGTTTGGTTTTGTATGAATTCTACATTTGAAACTCGACAAACTCTATGAACATTTATCTTCCCTCTTGGGTTGAACATGGGCCATTCCTCTTGGGTTTGAACCTGGGCCATTAATGTAGGAGCACCCAACTCAACCACTAATATGTGTCCAACTACCTCATCCAATTATTTAGGTTCTTATTGTCAATATAGGTGTTATTTCTCATATCTGATTATTAGTCCTAGATTTCAATTGATGCATTCAATATACTGGACCTCATATATGGAAACAATTAAAAATGTATAGTAATTTTCACAATCCAAAACAATAAAAAATTATTATAATTTTGGCAATATTATGAATATTACTCAAAAGATACACATGTTTACAACAAAATTTGAATAAGTATCATTCCCAAACTCAACATACAAAAACCCATGTCTTGATCTCTATCTTTTTACCTATATTTTCCCTGATGATGAGTGAAGAGTAGAATTTGGTCACGGGAAGAACCATAAAAATCCATTGAAAACATTGATGTTTTTAACATTACTTTGAATTCTGGTATGTTCAACAAAAATGTCAAGTAAAAAGGAAAAAGAATGGTGTTGGCAAGAAAATGGATGCTTTTTGTTACTATTGTTATGATGTTTTGTTCAACCTGTTTTTGGATGTCTTGGCTTGATTTTCTTATTTTTTGCGAGAGGTCTATGAGGTGCACTTTTTAGGGCTTGGTGCAAAATTTTTTGCATCATTCATAACTTTTCATGCTATAGGTTGTAAATCTACTTGTTGAAAAAATTCTGATACGAATAACATGTATCTACTTATGTGTCCAGGTAATACTAGTCCTCTTATTTTATAGTCTTTCTTGAACGTGATTGTTTTCTTATTGCATGTTAAGTCATGTTTAATGCCTGCTAGTTGTTTACTATGAAGTTTCTATAATAGTGACAATTTGTATAAATCAAGACATAGAGGATTACAAACACTTCTTCCTGGATTATGTGGCTTAAAAACCCACAAGAAATACTCACAAAAGCATATGTAACTATAAATTTTGTCCAAGGTATTCCATGTCACAAAAATCTAAATGAAACAGGAAATTTTATAACATAGTTGTTCAAACCTGACATTCTTGTTTATGCTTTCAATTAAATTCTAATTAAATGTTTTTTTAATGTTAATTACAAGCAAAGATCCTATAGACCGTGTGGATGTAAAATAAAATTGAAAGTTAAACATATTCATAAGTGTGAAAGAATCATATATTATAATGTTCAGTAGTGTACCAGAGAGGTCTTTAATTCTACTATTGGATGCCTATTTTTTATTGTGATCTTGTTTAGCTCTCTGCATTCCATGTACATATGATGTATCTTTTCCTTTGTTACAAGCTTTATTGTCAACATTAGGGAGAGGTACTTGGTTTAGTATGTCACATGTTTATCAACCTTTGGAGCTAAGTGAGGTGCTCTCCAACCCATTATGGGGGAGATCATGTCATGTTAGTCATGTTATGCTAGCCGACATAAATTAAAAATATAAATTACATATCGACTTAAACAAAATATAAAAAATAAATAAAATAGCACAGATTCATTTTAAACCCAGATCAATCAAGTACCAAGAGGGATCCAAATGGTAAAAAAATGTACACCTCAAGAAATTGGATCCCTCTCGGTGCTTGATAGATCTGGATTTAAAATGGATTTATGTTAGTATAAGTCTTAGGTTTTCAAAAGTTTAAGGGTCATTTCTCTTCAAAATGAGTCCAATAAAAGTTGTATTGAAAGATGTCAGGACCCTACTGGAGTATCTTGATTCTTCAACCACCCTTAAAAGATCCCCCTCCAATAGCTCATAAAAATCTAATTTAGCCAACCATTAGGTCTGGGAATTTTGTCCTTTTGAAAGTTGTACATTACAATTTGTAACTCTTCCTTAGTGACCTACTCTGTTATCCTTTGAAACTCTTTCACATTTACAAAACTAGGGAATAATTGAGAGATCCTAACCATTTCAGGTTTTGTAGCTCTCTCCTCTACTTTAAAATGATTACCAAAGTGGTCCATTATTCCTCTTGCAATGCCTTCAAACTTGTTAACCTCTATCTCATTGGGTTTTTGTAATTTTCCAAATTTTATTATATTATTTCGATGATTAGCATATTTATGAAAAAATTTTAGAGCTCTCATCTCCTTTAGACAACCAAAGATCCCTTCTCCTCAACCTCTATGTTTCTTCCCTTTCATCCAAAACATTCCTCCTTTTCAACTCCAAGGAAACAATCTTAGCCTTAGAAACTTATGTTAGATAACCATGACCCTCATACTCATACCAACATTCCAAACTTTCTTCAACCTCCTTCAATTCCTTTTCCTCTTTTAACATCGATTGAATAACCTTAACTTTTCGTTTTTTCAATCTAAGAATTGTTATTGGGATTTAGGGACATATTACAATCCTAGTAGGAAACCAATGAAAATAGACATTGTTGTTGAGTAGTCAACTGAATGGTCCACTAAATGTTGCATTTTAGACCTCAAAAGGATGTTGTAGCTACCACTGAATGATATAGGTCTATAAATTATTTCTAAAACTTCTCCTTGGTCATAGAGAAGGTCTCCAAACTCAAATCTGAACCATATAATCATTGGAAGGGACAAGTGTTGGCCTTATACATAATTCTTCCAAGGTTAAATGTTCCACAAACAAAAATGAGAGGTCATCCTCCAACAAAAAACAAGTGTACAAAGGTGAATCAACCCTTTCTAGGGTTGTTGTTCATACCCAGAATTATTGTTCAAGGGCTGTCTTAATTGGCCAGAATTAAAAGAGGCATGAGAAGTGCTCAGAACTAATAACATTGTTGTTCGTCAACATATTTTACCCAAATACTTGCACAGTACTGCAAATTCACCACTATTAAGGGTTGAATATTGCCTAGGTTTGCTTGATTTAATGCAAATTCCAATTTTAATTGTTGGAGAAAACTCTGTTGGCAACAAAAATTATGAACATATTGCACACATATCGCCACCCATGGTGGTCATGCTGCATCAATTCTTCGAATTCCAACTTTCTCTTTAACTCCGACAATTTATTACGATCGTCGATACATAGGAAAAATAGAAATTGAGAATTGTTCCACATGAATCCAAGTAGCATGTACACTTTATGGATTCTATAAGGAATGCTTCGATAATCATCTAGTAAGAATACATCAAGGACAATCCTCCATGCATCATCATGTTGCTTCACTTCATTTGCTTCAGCTACTACTTCTACCATAATTTCATCTTTATCCTTTTTGTTGCATGTCATGTTTGGAACCTAATGTGATGAACCCTCAACATTACCTTTTGTTGTGAATTTCAAAAAGCTTGCATATATTATAGGGTATCATTTTGATAAGATGAAGAATCACTATATATAGCACTTTTTCCATTTCTCAAAGTGTAAGAAATGCATCTCAAAAGTATTTTCTTCTTGAAAGAGTCATTACAAACTCCATCTGGTTTATTACCAAATCCAACTTAATTCAAATCCTGAGAAGATCCACAAGATAACAACTTCAACTACCCAAATTCAGAGATCATTTATTTCAAACAACTTTATGTATTCTTTATATTTGTGTCAATCCCTATTCAAATCCACATAAATATTGTTCTTGGGGTTGTCTTTTGGGATTCCAAAATTCAGAGTTCTTCAACTTTCATTCACATATGATCACCTTGCTTTCATATGTTGTCACCGTCAAATTTAATCTGAGATATGCTTGATCTTCTACTGTTGCTATCAGGGAGGTGGTATTTCCTCAATTTTTCTACTTAGATACTTAAATTTCATAGTACCTACTTCTTCGATCTGATTGGGGTTTTTATAGTTAGGCCTTCGACCGAAGGAGTGATAAAAAATTAGACCTTAAAAATTGTGCAAGAGATATAGTCCATAGATATGATTTAATCCCCTTGGAAAATGTTCCATACATTGTCCTTAAAGATTCTCTAAAGTTAGATCAATTAGTCTTGGAACAATTATGTCCAAGATTGTCTTCTAGTTCTATAGTTGATTTGTCACAAGATGATTCCTAACAGTCAACAAATTTCCATTTTGCACATCCTTCTTTGACTTCATGATCATCTACATCTTGCTAAAGGTGGAGTATTAAATTACAGCTTGGTTGTGAAATTCAAGGGTCTATCATTAGTGGTTAGCTTGCTTGGCAAAGTAGTTTGGTCTTCTTCACTTTTAGAGTTATTGTATATGCTTGTCAGTTGTGGATTCAAAAGGAAATACTATTTTTCTGTAGATTTACAAATCTTCGACTGAGATTGCCTTCACCAAGAGTAGCATGAACTTTCAATTCAAATTTTCTCTTGAAGTCTTTCACATAATCATGGATAAGCCCTTTGTAATCATTGTAGCTTTTGGAGATTAGATCTTTGTAAGTACTTTTATCCTTGCTTACAAATTTTTCTATCTGGGAATATCTTGTAGCTTAGTTATTCCACATACCTAGAGCTCTGGAAATACAAGGCTAAGCAAAAATATAACAAAATACATTTCCAATCACTTGGAATCCTTGCCCCCATCCATCCCACAACCCCCACATTTTCTGTAATTTTTCTTGCTTGCTACTATTATTTCCCAAAATATGTTATCGATTATAGGGACATCCATATCAATATAAAGTATAAATAGAGAGGTTGCAAATCCCATAAGTATTCCACCTTGACTTTCGGAACTCCTTCGTTGTGGCTTACTCCTGCAAAGCAGAGGGGACCCTGACAGACTAGTCATGACCGTGTCAACAAGTACAAGAGGATTTTGGTCCCCTAATGGACAACAACTACATCTCAATATGTGAGTGACAAAGGGGTCTTGTTTGGATGCATATCCCCAATGCCCTAACTTAGCTACAATACTGTTTTTGGCCCTCAAATTAGGTTACAATGTTGGTTGTATTAAGTTAATGTTTAGGCTAGATTGGGGTCATGAACCAAGTGTTTTGTCTTTAGGGTGTGAGATGTGTGCAAATGATGTGTATAAGCCCTAGCAATCCTAAGACGAAGATGCAACAATCTCATTGTCGGGATGCACAAAATAAAATGCAGATAAATAGCAGTAAAGAACAGTAAATATCATGCAAAATCACAACTAATTCTTCTAGAACGTAAAATAAACACAAGTAAATGAACATCTAAGGAAATTACCAAGGTGTAGGAAACACATAGGGGGTCTCGACTACGAATCTTGACTCAAGAGGCTCACATACAAAGCAAAGAGGACCTAAAAACAAACCAAGGGGTTGTAATGGATCAGATCTAGACAGAAACAGGTCGGGAAGGGGTGAAACATAGATAAGGTGTCTAAAACAAGGATCTCAAGCACCGAAAAGGACTGAAAAACTACAGGTCGCACATGTCGACGGAACAGGTGCGATCGGGGTCGCACATAACTAGGAAATAGTCGCGATCGGGGTGCAAAAACAGTCGACAGACTCAGTCACGTAAAATCGAGGGTTAAGCGTGACATGTTGCACAAAACCGAGTCATAGTAGAGACCGGGGTCGCTCCGACATCTGGGACAAGCACAATTTGGATTTTTTGGTCAGGTCACACTTATCGGGGCAAAATGAGCGACATGGGTCGTGCTTATCGGGAAAAAAGGTGTGATTAGGTCACATCTTTCGAGAGAACAAGTGCGACTCGACTGAAACTGAAATTTTTTTGAAAAATGGTTGTCGACTAGAGCCCAGGGTAGGCATTGAGGCAACACTGGTTTGGATCTGTCGCGAGGGGGTTAGATCTGTGACAACTGAAGGCAACAAAGGAGAACATACCAATAGCAAGACTTGCAAAAACAAAGATTCGTATGGATTGACTGAGTGGAGTCACCAAAATTGTAGTGTGGATTTCTCCCCAGCTACCTGCAAAAGCACCAACCCTAGATAATGCAAATCATAGGGTAGAGTTCAACAATAATAATAGGAAGCAAAACAATAATAACAATATTTTTTAGGTTTTCAAATATATAATACTAACTAATGCAAAACAAGAACAAAAGATACATTTTTTCTGAAATTTGGGCCACTATAGCCGTCCTCGAAAATGGTCCTGCAGCTCCACGGTTCGGGTCTCCAGTCTCTTCCACGAATAGTTTTCAAATGAGGGAATGGATCCATGTGGGTAAGGATTGGACTCAACGTACACTATGGGTAATGGCACGGCAAAATATGGGAATAATGGCAAAAAAGTGTATAGTGTGACTGAGAGCAAATGGCAAAAAGTGGACTAAAAAAAGTGTGTTTTTGGAATGGCCAAAAAGTGTTTTGGGGGAGTCCTTCACAATGTATTTATATGATAGTCTAAGGGATTTTTACTCATGGTAATGACCCATGGTATTTTATTGTCCATGGTATTTATCTATGGTTTTTTGACCCATTCTCATTTTTAGGGGTTTTTTTCTTTTTTTTGGAGAGAGAGGGGATAAATCACAATAAATGCTCAACTTCCCTTCATTTATGGGGAAAGAATAATAATGTTTTGGACCATATTTACTGGAAATACAATTGTGAAGGTAAAAATGGAGGAAATAAAGGTCAGAATATGATGTATGACTATGGTTTAGACCATGGAGAGCTAGGTGAAGAATTTTTTAGTGTTAACAATAGATGCATTAAAAATTTAAAACTTACCCCCTAATTAATCAAGATTGAATCAAACTATGCTACTTGATTAGATCGTAATTTTTTCATTTAGTTGTCTGCAATCTGCAATGAATCATGATACAACACAGTTGAATTTAAAATTAAAGTGCCATGATACATCATAGTTAAATTTAAAAATAAAAGTTAAAATATAGGCATAGGTTAAATCAACTAGTTTCTACTTATTACATAAGACCATCTTAAGAATCCATGAAGCTCTTTCACAGTTGACATCCTATAAACAACAACCAGTTGACAAAAATAACATAGCTCTATGTAGGGTTCTAATCGCCAATACTGCAGCTAGCTATTTCTATAATAATTTACACTAGATAGCATTGAATCAAAAATATCTTAACCATTATCAGTTACATTGCTATATAAGGTTGTATCCACTAGTTGTTCCCATCATGCTCAACAAATCTGAAAATTTTCAAGCACAAAAATATTTTGGTCTTTATTTCAGACTAGTATATCTTACCTGGGGGCCAAAATGTTAAAACGGGGAAGGAAGATAAAGTTGGTTGAAAGCTTCATTTACAGCTACAACATTAATTATGTATTCTTCTTACAATTCCCTTTTGTGCATTCAAGAAAACAAGATTCAAGTCTATTTCTTGTCTCCCACAATTAACTTTCCTGGGCATAGAAAGCATGGAACCCAATCCCTCAAATCTATGATCCATATTTACCCAACAAAGCTCAGAAATGTTCAAGCACATATTGATTTCAGACTGGAAGCAAAGTCAATTGAAAGCTTCATTTGTTACAGAATTCTATCTTTGTTTTTCATTTTCCCCTTTCAATGCATTCAAGAAAACCATATGTAAGTATCTCCTATAATTACCTTTCTTGGACATTGTGAGCATGAAATTGAATCCCTCCGATCTATGCTCCATCTTACTAACAACTGCACAAATTCAAAAGTATTTATGGTGGTCACCACCTCTTTTAAAAAAATTGACCCATTTGCTTCCTTAATCAAGTCAGTTATGTGCTTGTAAGTAGACAAATCTTTATTAGCAAGTTTCCTAAGGTATGGCTTACAACAGTGTTAATGAATCATCCAAAAAAATATGGAAGATAGTTAAAAATATGCAGGACATAAAATATTTTGCAAAATATTATGGGCACTCACATACCTCCACCTTCACAATACCATGTTACAATGCAAATATATCACCCATACCACAAAAACTCCATACAATCGAGGAGCTTGAAAATTTGAAATTAATCCTTGATAAAGCATAATGCTAAAAATTTGTTTCTATCAATATAGATGAAAATTTTGTTCTAGGTGATTAGTTTAGTGGAGGTCTTCCACATCAACCAAGGTTTTCCATGTATAGGTGGAAATGTGCTTCTCTGATGTTGTTGTTTTTTATATTTAACTAATATTTGAAAACAATAAATTTATTTGTGTTTTTAATGCTTGTGGAGTTTGCTGGTTTTTTTGCCAACTTTTTGTATGACTTGATGTCTGAACATTTAGTGATTTTTTTGCTAATGCTAATTGTTTCAATTATGCCCCCAATGCTATAAATAAAGAGGAAGAGAAATGGAACCAAACTTGAAATGGAAACAAATGATAATGAAGGCCATTGAATGTCAATCAAGTGATTCTTTGGCCATTCAATGCAATGGAATCCCATTGCATACTATGTCTTTGCCTCCTTGTCTATCATACTGGTAGGAATTAACACTAACCACAGTCAATGGGAGACAAGAATGACACGATGATCAATAAAAAATATTGAATTCCCAGTTTTTCTTGACCATCTCCAACCATCATCCCAAGCACGTATTAGTCACATATTGGAGAGCAACACAATGAAAAGGATGATGAATAGCATTTTCTACCTTCAAATATTATTTTAAAACACAAAACATAAAATGCTCTCCGTGCATTATAAGGGAACTATAGCCTAAGTTTTTAAAGTTATTTGTCATACCTACTAATAACCCCATGGAGTGATAACTATAGTCCATAGTCTAGGGACTAAAAATAGGTTAATTCCAACCCTACAATAAAACATAGACAAACAATTAAATCCCAAAGAGAAGGAATTCTAAATGATATCAAAAAATGTTTTCTGGAATAAGAACTGAGAATTTTTGGCTCCAAGAAGATTCTTTGAAGCGAGAAGTGTCATCAGCCCTAGTTTGTGCCTAGGTTCTTGATTGCAGGATTCTCAACTCCAGGATCTAGTCCAAGAAGAACCTGAATCTGTTGGAGCGAGAAGAGCCTTCAGCTCTGGCTCATTCTTGGGAGGAGTTAGCAGGAGTGAAGGCCAAGATTCACGTCCAGATTCTGCGTTCAGTTCAAGACCTTGGCAGTTTGTTGATTAGCAGTGTCCCTTGCTGAAGTTGTTGAGACTGCTCATTGTTCTGGATTGTTTCACGCATGAAGTGAATGCCCGTCTAAGCAGAGACTTGTTGGTTCAATTTCTTTGGAGGTTGTATTGCAAATGCTGTAAGATGCCAAGAAGTGGCTCATTTCTTGTTCTTTAGCCAGGCCTGTAGTTGGCTGAGAGACTGGCCGCCTTTGGTTCATGTTCTATCCTGGGTTTGTAATTCACCCTCTACTAGTTTAGATTGTGTTCAATCTCTCGGGATTTGTTTTATATACTTCATGTCAATCTATTGTTCTTTCTTTGTAAGAGAGTTTTTCACTGTGCGAGCTCTCTATTGCCTCTGAAGGGGGTACCCCCCTCCTCTTCCTCCTAATATTGACACGTTTAAATGCCTCATAGCCTCTTGTGGGAAGAGAAAGGGAAGTTCATTGGTGCATACATTTGTGAAGAAAACAAAAATCCCTTCTATTGATCTTCTGGCAGAACGTCCTTACCAAACAGCCTTGAATTTAACTGAGCGCGGGCTCATTGGCCAATTTACAGGTCTTTGGCCATCTCTGAAAGCAATTGATGGATGGGTTCTGTGAAATTGGAGGCCCCTGGTCTCTGAAAGAATTCGCAACCATCTAGTTGGCGAAGGCTATTACATTTTTGTGTTTAAATCAGCAGCCAACCGAGATCTTATTTTTTGAAATGGTCCATATTTTATGGGTCATCATGGGCTCTATCTAAATAAGTGGACTCCGAAATTTGACCCTACCCAGGATGTACCTTCAATTGTTCCTATTGGGTTAGGCTTCCCCATATTCCCCTTCATTGTTGGAATTCAGAATCATTGGAAACCATTGGGAATAAGCTCAATAAATACATCGATAAGGAAAAAAGGAAAGACCAATATTCATGCCCTCATTTTTTTGTTGAATTTGATTTAGAGATAGGGCAACCTGAGGCAATCAAGTTAAATGTTGTTGAATGGCTATGTTGCATGGATACCCGTACCGGGGGGTCGGGTACACGAACCAGTATCAAGTACACGTAATGGGTACTTGGGTACTTCAATGGTACATCCCCAACCATACCCAGCCGTACCCAAATCCAACCTCATGTACCGGGTACTTCATGTATTAAAATAGGGTACTCACGTGGATTTTGGTACGTCGTACCATGTGTTTGGGTACGCGGCTGGTACAACCGTTGGATAATTTATCTTAGCTCGTTGTTTGGGATGAGTCAATTTTCAAAGTTTGAAGTTCAAAATTTTAAAAATTAAATTATAAAACACTAAAACACATGTTATGTGGGCCCTTTCCCCTTACCTAAACAAGCGTAACACTGCATTTCTCACTGCTAGTGCACTGTGCTCACTACTCCAGTGACGACGTGACATAGGACCTTAGTGATGCTAATGACATTGATCCTAAGGTTGTTGATGAGATGGATTGAGGAAGCCAAATCAACTATCTTGTTCATGTTCAATGTTTACTGTTTTGAACTTTATTTTTCATGTCTAAAAATGCCTTTAGGCAAATTTTGGATGTAGTATGGCAATGAAGTTTGAACTTTTGGTGTCATGGACATATAATATTTTATGTTTTTTATTATATTAATATAACTTCAGCCTTCCAGTTGACATCTACTATTAGTCTATGTCATATGATTTATCAAATTTATTATTTTATGTTTCAGATTTTCAATGCGAATGTTCATATGAATTTAGAAGTATCAAATATGCATGTATGATGTGAGTGTGAAATGTTTTATTTTTATAAATTTTAACACACACACACACACACATATATAAATGCATGTGTGTGTGTGTGTGTGTGTGTGTGTGTGTGTGTGTCTACAATACCTTCGAAGTACCCAAGTACCCTATTTCAAAAAGTGGCGTCCCCATCCCTGTACCCACGTTTTCTGGCAACTTAGCTGAATGGTCTCCCATTCAAGAGCTTGTTTATGAACAGCTTCTATTTAAGTGTCACCACTTCCATGGATATGGCCACTTCGCTCACAATTGCAAGAAAAAATCAGAAGTAGAGTTGGGAAAAGAGAACACAAACCAATGGACTCAAGTTTAGAAACAAGGCATAGCTAAACAGGTGAAAGGTAAAGGAGGAAATGCTAGGAATGGTGCTCTTCCTATGGAGAAAAAATATTTAAAAACTCAGACTGAAGGAAATTCCATTTCTTCTTCAAACCCTTTTTTGGTCTTAAGTCCTTCTGTTGATGAGAACACTCCTATTCTAGAAGAAAGCGAGTTGCAACAACCTGAAGTTCATAAATATGATGGTGAAGTAAATCGAGGGTCACAGGAAACTGATCCAGTTTTCTTGGAATCTCCTCGTGTTGATGCTAACATGCAGGATTTTCATAAATCCCCCGTAGAAACTATCTCTTCTCCCTCTTATGCAGATGCTCTAAAGAAGAAAGCGGTAGAAACTTCTAGTTCCTCGGAAGATGATGAACAATTCACTAAAAAGGAAGGAAGGAAGTCTCAAAAGGAGATTAGAGAAGAAGAAGCTGAGAGGATAAATATGTAGGGAAGTTAGGCGACAATTGAAATGTCATATGGAAGAAGCAAGTGGAACAGGCCCCTAAAGGGAGGGACAACTCCCTTTTCAACGGGTAAATAATGCAGATCATCTCTTGGAATTGCAGGGGATCAGGGAATCTAGTGAAGGATGAGGCAGTTAAAAATATACTAAAAATGGAACCTGTTGACATCCTCTTGCTCCAAGAAACTAAGATAGAAGAGGAATCTCTTTTATCCATCAGCATATCAAAATGGAAAAAGAATGCAGATGTGGCTGTAAATGCTAGGGGCACCTCAGGAGGTTTAGTAAGTCTATGGTTCGATGATAAATTCCTTCTAAAATCTTCGTATGTTATCCAGCATTGGATTTATATAGAATTAAAACATTTATCTAGTAATACTTTCATTTCTCTCTTCAATCTTTATGTCCTTGTTTATTTTCTCAAGGAAAAAGTTTGTTGGAAAACTCTGTCAGAATTTATGGAGATCCACTCTCCCATAAACATAACTATGGTAGGGGATATTAATATCATATTAGATCCTAAGGAGAAATGAGGAGGATTTCGGGGTAAGAACCCACTTCAGGAGGTCGTGGACTCCTTGATTCAAGACAGAGATCTTCTTGACTTTAAACCCAAGAAAGGGCGATTTACCTGGACCAATAACAGAGTGGGGGAAGCTCGAATTTCTGCATGATTGGACAAATTTCTAGTTCAAAGCACGTTGTTGGATGGAAACGTTTTAATTTCTACCAAAATTTTTCCAAAGGTAACTTTTGATCATCATCCAATTTCCTTGTTGTTGGAAGAAGAAGAAAATATTGGGCCTATCCTGTTTCGGTTCAATCCTCTTTGGATTGAGAGGGAGGGTTTTTGGGAAACAGTCTCCCAAGTTTGGTCTTATTTTGTTGAAGGGTCCCCCATCTTTGTTTGGGAACAAAAACTTAAGCATACCAAATTTGCCTTGAAAAAATGGATTAAAACTCCTCTCACTAATCCAACGAGAAGTAGGGAAGCAACTGTGCAGGCTCTAGGTGAGTTTCAATTTAGTATGGAGAACGTTGAAGTTTCCAAATCGCAGTTGGTGGTTGATCAAGCCGAACAAGACAAGTCTTCTCTCTCCTTTCACCAGGAGGAATAACACCTATGACTCAAATCCCGTAGTCTTTGGATGCTTGCTAGGGATAAAAATTCTGTATTTTTTCATAGACAATGCAGATCTAGACTTTCACGTAACCATATTTCATAAATTTGCAATAGTGACGGTGAAGGTATTAAAGGGAAAATGCATATACAACAAGATGCAAATTTACATTTCCAGCGATTATTCCATGAGGATGGAATTTCTGATGAAATAGTGAATGCCAATTTTTTATCCAACATACCTCCTTTGGTCAGCCATGAGGATAATGTTGGTCTATTGAAACCTTTCACTGAAAAAGAAATTGTAGATGTTATTTGGGCTATGGAGCCGAACAAAGCTCCCGGACCAGATGGATTTTCTATCAATTTCTACAGAGTTTGCTGGAATATCATTAAATTTGACCTCCTTCGTATGATCTCAGCCTTTCTTAAAAAAGACAAAGTGGGAGGGAGCAAAAATTCTACCTTCCTAGCCTTGATTCCAAAGGAATTTAACCCAACCTCTTTTGATAGATTTTGACCCATCTCACTATGTAATGCCTCTTACAAAATCCTAGCCAAACTCTTAGCTAATAGACTGAAGCCTCTGTTAGGAACTTTAATTTCTCCTCTCCAGGGGGGGTTTGTTAAAGGAAGACATTTGATAGATAATGTGATTCAAGTTCAAGAAGCTCTTCATTATAGCTCTCAAAGGAAGGATAAAGGCATGCTCATTAATTTAGATATGAAAAGTTCCTTTGACCAAGTCAAGCTTTCCTTTCTATATCAACTTCTCAGCTCTTTTGGTTTTAGTGCAGATTTTGTTTCCTTTATTAAATATTACACAGACATGCTTTGGATAGCGCCTCTTGTCAATGGTAAACCATCATAATTATTTCAAGCTACAAGAGGTCTTCATCAAGGGTGTCCCTTGTCTCCTTTCCTTTAAATTTTGATGGTGGAATCTTTAACTAGAAAGCTTTCGGCTGAACTGGCTATAGGTTCTCTCCCTGGCATCAAGATAGCTAGTGGTGTGGATCCTATTAATCATGCCCTTTTTGTAGATGATTCTCTCTTATTGGGAAGATATTCCTTATCCATCGCTCGTGCCTTCAATGAAATTTTACAAAAATTTTGTCTAACTTCAGGAGCTCTAATTAACAAAATAAGAGTGTTGTTTATGGATGGAATGTTGACCATCAGTCTTTTCTTAGAATTGCACTTTCCTTGGGATTTCCTGGTTTTGATAAGTGGGAAAAGATCACTTATTTGGGTCTTCCTTTAACCTTGGGTCCCAATCCTTCTTCGCTATGGCTGGAAGTGATTTGTAAACTTAAAGCAAAAATTGTATCCTGGGGTGGTCAATGGTTAACTAAGGCTGGTAAACTGATTTTGATTAAGGTTATCCTTTCAGCCCTCCCCATCTTCTAGTTCTCTCTGCTTCTTTCCCCCAAGTTGATCTCAGCTCAGATCTAAAATTCTTCGAGATTTTATTTGGGAGGGTGGAAAAGGTAATCAGAAAAAGATGCACTTGGTAAGTTGGGATATTCTCAAAAGACCCACTTTGGAGAGTGGTTTGCAAAATAGAGATCCTGAACTAGAAAATATGGCATTGGGAGGAAAGCTCATCTGCCAGTTGTATGCTAACAAAAACCATCCGGTAAGCAAGATCTTCTGGTGAAAATATCTAAAGGGTGGTTCTCTGAGAAACTTAAAAACTGCTATAACACCCCTACAGGAACTGCAATTTGGAATTTATGCAGAAGAGGAATAGATAAACTTCACCATCAGCTTTATAGTATCCCTGGAAATGGGAAAAGGATTTTATTATGGGATGATAAAATCTTAGGAAACCCGCCTCTGTTCACTATCAATTCGCTGAATGAGATCATGTCATGGTTAATCAACAAAGGCCTTCTAAGGCTGGCGAATATTTGTATTTGGGACAGCACTAGGAATTGGGTTGGTTGGTCTTTTCCCAAGATCTCGAAGCAGCTTCTTCACCAATAGGAATTGCTAATTTTATCCTTATTAGGACTAGCACCAGTTAACTACTTCTCTAAAGATGAATGGGGTTGGGGTTGTTCTAGAAAATACTCAGCAGCTCAAGGCTTCTCAAAATTGCAAATTCCCCTAGCCTCTAGCTTATCTCCTGTGATCTGGAAATTTGTTCGGTCTTCCTATTGTCTTCCCAAGGTGAACTTCTTCACCTGGATGCTTATGCATAAAAGGGTGTTGACATGAGAAAACTTGAGCAAACGTGGGTTCCATGGACCATTTCAGTGCTACCTCTGTAATGATGTCATTGAAACGTTAGACCATATTTTTATTGACTATGTGTTTTCTCAATTAGTGTGGGATTTGGTCCTCAATGGACTGTATTCTTCTGCTCCCTTTCAAATTTCAGTTGTCTCTTTATTTGCTACCTGGCTAGAACGTATCCCCTCCTGGCGATATCGGTTTCCAAAACCAAATGTAAAAAAATTTGATTGGAAAAATGTGTGGCATACTATCCTGAAGTGCATTTGGTGGAAGTTGTGGACATCATGCAATGATCTGATCTTCAACTGCTTTTCATCGTCTCCTTAGAGTGTGGAAATTAAAATTAAATCTCTCATTGTGGAATTTGTTTGCAGCAATATTTATCTTTCATCGTTGTCGGCAGAAGTAATCACGTGGCTTGGTAAGAGTTCGCTGGGAAATATATAAAAAAAATATGATCTCCTCCAAACCAGTGAGCCCCCCTACTCAGAGAATACGCTGTAGTGATTTAGAATTTGTAGCCTGGTGGGAGAAGTCCTCCTCAGCTAGTATTTTTTTTTACGAAGCGTCCAAGGGAAATCTTGGGACTGCTGGAGCATGGGGTCCAATTATCTCACCTGATAGACAGACTAAATTTTTCTTCAGATGGGGGTTAGGAATAATGTCAAACAATCACGAAGAAAGTTATAGTCTTATTAAGGCGTGCCAGATAGCAAGCCAAATCGGGTATAAGTCAATCCAAATTTTTGGGGATTCAGAACTGGTGATCAAACTGCTAAACTTAGAAAGTCATTTCAACAACTCAGCCTTGAATAAAATCCTGCAGAGGATCCAAAATTCATTAAGTGAGTTCTAAATTGTTGCCTCTTTCCATATTCTTTGGGAATTAAATAAACATGCAGATTACTTGGCAACAAATCTTGCATTCTGGCTCAAGGTAATCTCAGTCTCAATGGAGAACCTAGCACATTCCAACCTATTCCTTAAAGTGAGATCACTCTAGGAGTAGTTTGTATGATATTGTAAGAAATTGTTCATTCTTTGAATGTTTCGTAGTATAAATTCTGCCCTGTGTGTAATTGGATAACTTAGCAATTGCTATTTCAAACCCGAAATTTTTTCATAAAATATATAAAAAAAATATCCGCTTTTGTTATAAAAAAAATGATATCAATATTTATATCATTAAGAGTCTAAACAAGCATCATTCAAATATGTTGGGCTTTGCTCGGAGACTTGGGCTAGGCACTATGTATGCATGTATACGTGTATGTGTGTGGACATCTGTATGTACGTATATGTGTGGTATGTGCATCATATATACTTGTATGTGTGCATCTCTACATGTTCATATGTGATGTTGTCATATCTCTACTCTACCTGAATAACCTATCTCTCCTTGAGCTCCAGCAAACTGAGCTTCTTTTTGTGTCCTTTGCAAATAAATAAAAGAGACCTCGATATTTGGGAATCTTGAACAAGCAGACATCATTGCACCCATTACAAAAAAAAATGCATTCCTTTTACTGGAATCCATTTTTCTGAGTTCTCGTATTAATAAGTTTATATTCTCAAGGTTTGATGATGAACGTCAGTAGACTTATTGCACATTAATGATTCCTTTAGTTTATTTAAAATTCCATTGTGTAGACTTGTTGAACATTAATGATGCCTTTCATTTATCTAAAATTCCTTTAGGAACACTTGACTCAGTAATAATGTTGTCTGGGGCACTATATTGATCTACAGTTGCAATACTACATACTTTTGAACCACAACATTTATACTATGTAAAATGATCAATCTGCATACAAAATGATACAAGGTAGATAATGATGATTAAATGTAGATAATAAGAGTAAATACACCCTATGAAGTATGCCTAGTGGCTAGTAGAATTTTGGGACATGAAGCCATAATCACTGGTAAAAACGTATTGAGATTTAAAACTACTAGATGCTATTACAGACTTTGGTAGTCCAGTTAGCGTATATCTTGACTACATTCTGGGAATAACTAAGGGGGGCACATTTTTTCCCCTAAACATATATAGAAAAACAAATATCATATCAATAATGATCGAAATATTTCGTGAAATCATTGCTTGATAAAGTGCAAATTTTATTAATATTTAATTGCAAGCTTCTTGCTCATCAATTCCAAATTTCATAAATGTGGTCTACTTCAGCATTTATCTCTAATAATATTGGTAGATCACAATATTTTTTATGAATTTCACTTTCCATAAAAATTTTAGACCTCCACTCCAAAATTGCTATAGCATCAGTTGAGCAAATTGGATTTCTAATTCCCTCTACCTTGTTGAAGGAAATTGTTGGAAAATGGGATTTGGAACATAAATGGCTATGACATAAGAGATAAATCTTATTGAGGAAACACAAAAATTTGGTTTGAAGAATACACTCCCATACTAAATGGATTTCACTCAAAGAAACCAATATTTTTAAGCCCTATTTGACTATGAGAGGCACCATTAATTGATTCCAATGTTGTGCCATTTGATCCTAGGACAATAGAAGGGGTGTTATTGTTACTATGAATCGATCCAACATGTTATGAACCTGCCAGAATCCCCTGAACATTACCATAGGTATTTTCTGTTGACGTATTTGTAAATTTGGAATGTATTCACTTATATTGTACCTCGATGTTCCTATCGAGATAATCATTTGTATTTCATTGGTCCTTGATGTTCTTATCGAGAGATTCATTAATGTAATCAAGTCATGTAAAGTCATAGAGATTAACCCTCCTTTGTAAGTCGAGGGTAAAGTCCCCATAGTTGTGGGACACTAGGGTTATTAGACTCTGCTAAAGAATTCGGCCCCGGTAAGTTATTTTCAATTCAGAAACTAGTATAAATAGAAAGTGAGCCTCTCTATTTGTCACACACAGTCATCTAGCTATAGCGCATAGGTGAGAGAAGAGGAGCTCACAACAAGTGAGAATGAGAACAGCTGTTGGAGACCATCTTTCTGTCTTTGGGTTTTACTGCTGCCATTGGTGCTCATTCTATCTCTAAGGAAGTTGTGGGGTTTTCTCCTTTATGGTTTCCCCGAGGAAAATATTTGTGTCTATTGTCTCTTCTAATTGATTGATGTGCATGTTATTCTCTCAAATAAGATCCTAAGATCATATTGCTTAAATGATAAAAATTTAACATGGTATCAGAGCTAACTTGAGAAGAAGACACTATGCAGCTGCAGAAGCTAGGGCTTCTTATTTTTTGGGTCTCTCTCCACATATCATCAACAAAATTAGGCTAGGCTAACTCTCCATTGAAGGGCGCATCTTTCTATCGAAGCAGAATTTGATTCCAGGAATTTTTAGTTTTTGACCTGTCACTACTGCGGGAAATTAGGGATTTTCACAGAAGAGGAATTTTTGAGTGAACCTAGCATAGGATTTCTCTCCTCATCAAAATCGAATTTTAGAGACCAAGGTCGAATTTTTTGGTTGGGTAAAACTCCGGGAAATTCAAACCCTAGATTGACCATGGGCCTGAAAAACCCTAAAATACTAAAACTGGTAGTTTTGGTACATTCACTATATCTTGAGATTGAACAAGGCTCAGGAGCCAAAATTTTCACAGGAAAAATATGAAATCATTATGTACCTTGTGTAAAAGTTTCAGCCTCATATTCTCTATACTCTTGGATATATGATTCCTCCAAATCAGGATTCTAGCCTCTTCCAGGATTGATCCCTAAACATGACACCTAGGGAGAATTGCTATATCTCGGGCTATGAATGTCCAAATGAAATTTCACAAGATGTTCCAGATAGGGAATGGAATGTACTTTCTGTGGTAAAATTTTCATACTCTGATGATGAAACAATGACACGTGGAAGTCTATACAAGTTCTCTATGATGAATAGTCCTGAATTAAGTCACCGTGGGACAACTATCATAAGTCCCAATTGGTGAAACCAATTCTGCTCACACCTATGGTGGTAGAAAGAGTACAGATGAGGATACCTCAGTACGAAATTTCAGATAGATAGGAGTATTAATTTTAGAGATACCGCAGAAACAATATCAGGCATTTCTGCAGAAGAAATTGGAAAAATAGGGCTTCCTGTTCCGAGAAGATCATTGCTTATTCAATCAAGGATCACCTTATACCACAAGTGTATTCCCTAAAGACACCTGAAGAGATGTCTGATTCCTTGACCAAGCTATCTAAAGGGAAGAACATAAATCAGAAGATGACTTTGAGAAACCAATTGAAGAATGTAAAGATCCAGAATGTAGAGACCATACAGTCATACTTTACAGGGGTCTCTCAAATCAAAGAACAACTTGAAGCAGTGGATGAAGAAGTAGAGAATGCAGAATTTGTGATAACCACCTTGAATGGCCTCCCAGGATCATGGGATTCATTCATTTGAGGAATGTGTTCTAGAAGGAAGTGATTAATTTCAGCAAACTCTGGGAAAAGCACACACAAGATGAAGCTCGGCCCATAATAAGAGAAGAGAAGAGAAGATGGTAGCAACTGAAGATCAAGCGCTCACGATTCAAAGAAGATCCCTCAAGCGATGAGGAATATGAAGAACTCAATTCTTGAAAAACCTCTTATCCATCTTAAGCATTTGGATAAGAAATGATGTTGTTATGAATGAAGAAGATGATGAAGTTGAAAGAAGGAGTCTACCCACGAAACAAATAAAGATAAGTATTCAATTGTCATTTCATGATATTGTTTTGTTATGCATTTGTTTATATTCAATTGATGTATTATGCATGATAGAATGTTTGCATTAATGACAGTATACTACTAATATGCATGTGAGGGGTAAGTAGCTCATGGTGTTATACAACTCTCCATTACCACTTATCTAGAATGAAACCTCTTTGCTGACATATTGGATTAGTGCACAATCTCAATGATGTCTTGGTAGATATGGAAGGCATCTAGAAAGTTTTCGTGAGATATGGATGAATGTTGTATTGGCTAAAATAGTCGCATGATTATATATTTATGCATAAGAATTTTCCATTGTGAATATGCCTTATGAAATGCTTCTAACCATATAACTGGTGCATTTGACTTGTAGGAAAGATCACATACAATCGCCTACAAGAAAAGAAGGATGAGACTCGTTCTAAAGAACAAGTGACGATGGTTCAAAAATAATCCAAAATCAAGAATAGTATGATGAGACTTTAAGAGGCCTCGGACACAGTGCAATTATGTAACACTATTGAGCAACATCATTGATGCAGAACCTTCCAGCTATGAAGAAGAAGCCAAGAAGAAAGGGAAGGAGAGTACCAGTTCAATAAGAATGATGTCTAGAATGCGGTATCAAGACCTGAAGGGAAGTCCGTAGTATCTTCCATATGGATCTACATGATCCAGCATGCAGTAGATGGAAACATCGTGGGATACAAGGCAAGATTCATAGCACGAGGCTTCTCGTGGAAAGAAGGCATAGACTAAGAAGAGACATTTGCAGCCATTGGAAGTTAAGACACATGACAAGAAGATTCATGTGTACAAATTAAAGAAGGCCTTGTATGAGCTCAGAAGACACCCATGGGATAACACATACACAAGGAGCTTGAAGATCACCTAGAGTGATGAAGATCTTAACCTTTGCTACAAGGTTGAAGATGAAATCCTATAGAGGATGACAAGCTCATAGATGGGTGCAAGAACAACGTTTTCAAGATAGAGGATCTTGGTATCCAGTGACCCTAGATGGATACATAGAATATTAGTAGGAGAGGAAGCTACTTGTCACTCCAACACATAATACATAAAGTAGGAAAGGTAGAGGGAAAATGATGCTCCACTTCAAAGAGAGTGACTGCAGAATATCCCAAGGTTCGACATGGTACGATAGGATGGACGGATTACTGATGGCTCGCAGGTTATCCTTGGACGTAATCATCCCTGATGTGATTCTATGCTAGAAATATCCAAAGTGAAGTTTGAGTACTTCAGGGAGAAGCTTGGTGTTCTCCAAATCAAGGTTTCTTCTAAGGGGAAGTAATGAGTCTGTGAGCCCTTCTGACATGGTGGTAGGTGGGGCCTCCCATGGTCAGATGTAAGTGTAGAGCCTTTCTGACATGGTTGTTGGATGTGTTCCTCCCATGGTCAGATGTAAGTGCAGATCCTTTCTAACATGGTTTTTGGATGTGTTCCCCCCATGGTCATATGTAAGTGCATATCCTTTTTGACATGGTTGTTGGATGTGTTCCTCCCATGGTCAGATGTGAGTGTTGGGCCTTTCCTCGGATGGTAGATGGTGTGTCCTACCATGCCGATGGATGTGAGTGCTAGGAAGGCCTTTCTGACATGGTTGTTGGATGTGTTCCTCCTATGGTCAGATATAAGTGTTGAAGAAGATAAAGACCTACATGGAGGCTAGGCCTACAACCAGCATGAAAAAGGGTTGGCTCTATAGAACTTCCTGTGACAAGTAGAATTGAGATATAGCACCATTTGATCGAGATAGCAGAGAAGTGATGATGATGATCCAGTGATGGTCCATCTTTGATGATGATCCAGTGATGATCCATCTTTGATGATGATCCAAAGAAGAAGACTTATGCTGATGAATTGTGTCAAGAGAATTCCTTCCTAGTTAAGAGGGAGTGTTGATGTATTTGTAACTTCGGAATGTATTCACTTATATTGTACCCCAATGTTCCTATCAGGAGAATCATTTGTATTTCGTTGGTCCCCGATGTTCCTATCAAGAGATTCATTAATGTAATCAAGTCATAGAGATTAACCATCCTTTGTAATTTGGGGGTAAAGTCCCCACAGTTGTGAGGCACTAGGGTTATTAGACTTTCCTAGAGAAGTCGGCCCTGGTAAGTTATTGTCAAGTCAGAAACTAGTATAAATAGAGAGTGGGCCTCTCTATTTGTCACACACACTCATCTAGCTCTAGCGCATAGGTGAGAGAAGAGGAGCTCACACAAGTGAGAGTGAGAACAGCTGTTGGAGATCATCTTTTTGTATTTGGGTTTTATTGCTGCCATTAGTGCTCATTCTATCTCTAAGAAAGTTGTGTGGTTTTCTCCTTTATGGTTTCCCCAAGGAAAAACTTTGTTTCTATTGCCTCTTGTGATTGATTGTTGTGCATGTTATTCTCTCAGATAAGATCCTAAGATCATATTGCTTAAATGATAAAATTCTAACATTTGCAAAGCATGATACTAAATTACCAATGTTGGGTTCTCCTTCATTATTTCCTACTTGATCTTGCAGAGCACCCCCTTCCATTTCGTTAGGAGAAAAGATAGGTGTGTGACCCTAAAATAGGGAAATATGTTTAAAGAGATTTTCCTTTCTCTAGAACATCATTCCACATGAGCACTGTCATTTATCGACCACAATATTTTTCATGGGATTTTAGATCTGCTGTGGCTGAAATTTGTTTATTCTTGCATATGTTATAAGTCTAGATCTTACGACAATGACTTCTTCTATAATGATTTTTTACACAAAGCACAGTTTTTAGGGGTTGAAATTTCTTGTGCTTCTTATTTCGCTTGCATCCTACAAATGGGAAAGAATACCTCCTTGGCTAGGAAGGAGCTGAATCTTGAGCTTTGTCAAGCCTAGCAAAAGCTGTTTGAGTCTTCTACTCATCACCATGGCTCGCATATGCATTGGAAAGTTAGCATCCTGCTTGAACCCCTTCCCACATATTTCACAAAAGTGTGTTCTACGAAAATCTCAATAAGTTCATAAGATCCAAGAGGAAGGATTTCTCCCTCTCCATCGTCAACTTTATCCCTTCCGTTCCCACCAAAATCATTGTCATCTCCTGACCCAAGTCTTCCTAAACGTTGTGATGTAAACAATGAATCTGCAGCCTATATTGTTATCCCATTCTCATTATCACAATCGTTTTCCTCTATAACTCCCCAAATCCCCTTACCATCACTGGAACCGACATTAATAGATGTTCCAATTTCATGTGTAGAGCTATATGTTTGAAGAGGATTCTAAGATTGTATAGATTGTGATGTTGCAAGACCCCCATATCCCCCCCCCCTAAACCACTTTCAAGACTGAAGATATTGTTTGCACCTACAGGACCATTAATTGGGCCCACTATTAAGTTTCCAGCTCTGTTTTGTTGAAAAACATTCAATCACAAACCAAAACCAGCCCCAAAAAGATGACCCAGCTGGAGATCTCCAGCAATAGTCATAGAAAAAAGGTTCAAAACTATCTGCTAAGACAAAATGGGAGCATACCAGCAGCAACCGCCATTAACTGAGATATAATTGAGGAAACACTCGTTGTCACTTATAGTTGTTTATAATGCATAATAATAAAATGGATGGTTGTATTAATATATATGCTACATATGATAAATCCTTACCCAATTCGTTGAAACATATTCAATGCTCTCCATGTATGAAGACATCAATATCTTCCAAAGCCTCATAGAGTCAAGAATGTGCTCTATCGCCTTCCTCTAAACTTAGCTCTATGGCCAAACTGCAAGCACCCAGCCATACATGTTTATTCTTTGAGCACTCTTCAAAACCTGACATAAACAAATCTTAAAAACCCAAGATTTAAACCAAATTTACAAGTATATGGGGTTCTATGTTTTTTATTAAAAAAAGATGACGCAGATGACGCTTAAACCAGGAATTTGAAGAAAAAAAAAACAAATCCCTTTCAAATTAATTAAACCCTAATAAAAGTGACTTCAACACAATAAAGAACATAGAACTCAAGGACATGGAAGAATGTAACCTGGCAACGGCTAGGATTTTCAACTCGTCATCTTCCTTTTCACCATTTTCAGTGCTTTCCACACCGAAAAGAAAGTATGACCAATTCTAGTGGACAGAGAAAGTATGTATGGTAGGACTAAGATTGTGTTGCGAGAGGAACAAGATCGGGGAGGAATGCCAATTAGTTTCATATAAAGTTTAGTTTTTATATATATATATATATAATTAAATTTTCTGTGAAATGGGTTTTATAAACCATGGTGTTTGTTTAAATAATAATGTTAAATTAAAAACATAGTGTTATTATGGTTGACGAAACTAACTATAATAACAATAAAAAAAATTAACAATATTTATAATAAAATTAACAACATGAACATTTTTTTCAATGATGTAAACATGGAGATGAGATTGTATTGTTGGGAACTTTAATTGGCACATGGAATAGATTAGTTCAAAGTTCTATTATAATTTGTCAAAATTAGATTTTAAGAAGATAGATCGGTGTGGTTTAAAAACCCTACTGATGGAAGCTACATAATGTGTTTCAAGCACACTGCCATGTTTTTGAATAGTTGAGAGATTGAGGGAAATGGATGGTAGTCCAAAATGTTTACAAATTATTCTTGAAGGCCATAATATTTGTGTGGGTGGACCTTTAAAACAAATCAATCACATGGGATGTTGATCTGAGCTTCTACTCAAAATTTGAAGATTTGATAAAGAGAATTTCGTCAGGCACCTAATTTATCCAATCAATTGAGCGAGTCATATGATAGCAATGAAAATGATTGTTTGGGATCATGTTCTGAGTTTGTTTGGAGGGCTCTTCAACATTTCATTTGGTGCGTAGTGCACATAGATGTGGTCAAGGGCTCATTTGGTAGCTTACTTTAACACTTGGATGAATGCTTTCCATTTGGCATACAACTTGGATGTTATCTAGGTAATAAATAAGTAACAGATTTTGAACCCAAGGGAGTAAATTTACAAATGCTTAAACAGCCTTTTTAAACCCTACGAGGTTTTGTCTTTATTAAATATTCAATGGGTAAAATTATTAGTAAACAATAAAAGATTCAATGGGTAAAATGCTTAGCAAATAGGAAAAGATTCGATGACAATTAATATAATGACAAACAGGCATAATGATAAATTACTCTTCCATGAAAAGAGAAATAGAGCAAAGCACAATGATGGCAGTAGTATTCAATGACCTATAAAAGACAGACATGAGATCCAACCTTGGGACCCCTCTTAAATTATTTTTTATTTGATTTTACTTTTATAAATCCTTCTTAGCTATAGGCCATGAGGAGGTGATATGAGAGTCAAAGGATTTGGGTGCCAAAATATCTGAACAAATAGCAAGAATATGGGGGGATGATAGACCAATTTTATTTTACCCAAAAGTTCATTTTGAAAATCAAAATCAAGTGACCCACGACGGTTAGAGAAATTCGTAATGAGTAATGCAGATGATAAGTTGTAAATGGAAGGGCATGAGTTCAAATCCCCCGTGGATACTTACTTACAAAAACAAAACAAAACAATCAAGTAATCAACACTTGCCATCATTTTCTTGGTTCGAAGCTCAATGCATTTTTTGAAAAGTTGTTTTCTATCCTCTGAAACCCTTAATTCAAAACCATGCTTTTAGATCAAGATTTATAAGTTAAACTCTTAATTAAATACTAAAATATTTGTTAGATAGTACAAGGTTCGAATCACAAGTGTTGAGGGTTTGTATTGCAAATAATTGGAAATTTGGATGTGAGATATCCCAAAGCTTTTATTCAAAGTTTAAACAAAATCTTTCAACTGACACTTGGCAAATTCATATGCATTTCAGAGGTTGAATTGCAAATATTTTAAGAAAACTTAAACCTCCAGAATGATTTATGATATTAACACTTACACATACGAATGAATAGGTTCGGAGTTTTTTTTACACCAATAAAAGATCATTTACTTGATATTCCATTGTTGAGTTGTGCACTTTCCCCCTAAACTACCAGTTTGTCAAAACTTTAATAGACTGTCAAGATGGTCAAACGATAATGGTTTTGTTCAAACAAAATATGAACATGACTAGTACGACGAGATGAACACAATGTTGACACCAAATTCACAACATGACAATGCCCAAAGGGAAAGACGACAAATATCCAAGACTCGACTCAATCGACACACTGTGATGATGCACATGATGCAACATCTTGGTGGATCTGTCCAAGGGATATTACAAAAACAAAAGTAGTGAAATAAGATATGGACATGATAAGCACATTGTACTAGATACTATATGAATCCATCTACAATGTTACAATTTACTAAATTTAAACATTGCATATTGATTCAAAGACGTCCACACCCTTCTAGGGAGTCTCTGAATTCATTTGCAGTGTTAAAATTTAATAAATTGTAAAAATCCATTATCAAAATTTTAATTTTCCATTGTCAAAGTGATCAACTAAAATTGGCCAAATAAATGACCAATTGTTTTGTGGTCATTTTTAATTTAGTTATGTGTACTTGCGATATCTCAGCTTGGGATGATTTTTATTAATGCTTCTACCACAAATGTATTGAAAATTAATTATGATACCTTGGGAATGATGTAAAGCTTATAAGAAAATTGATTCTACTCCAAGAACATAAGACTACGTATAAGGTCATTAATGTAAGCGATGCAAATCTAGTTCATGCATTAATGTTCAGTTGTTACACATGATGCGTTCAATAATTAACTAAATTCTAGCACTACAGATGGATTCAGATACCATCCATCTACAGTGTTAAAATTTAGTAAATTGTACAAATTCATTGTCAAAATTGTAATATTCCATTGTCGAAGTGACGTAACTAAAAATGACCAATTATTATGTGATCATTTTTAGTTTAGTTATTATCATGTGACCAAATTGGTCATTTTTAGTTTATTTCTTATCTCATGGTCAAATTGGACATTTATATTGGTCATTTTTAGTTAGCTCACTTAAAATTCTCAATTTTGGTCATTTATCCCTTGAAAAAACTGTGGAGACCAAAAAAAATTGGTCGCCTGGTCACTTATCTCTCATTTTGTACTAGTGGTTGCAGAGTTGGTCAAGGGTAGCACCCTTGTTTTTTTATAAATCATTGAATTTCATGAAATCTGCAATATAAGTTCAACATCATTTTCAAATTTTTAGCACCTAAGAATCGAGGGTGAAAACCACTGCTTATTTCCATTTCCATAAGTGGTAATGACTAACCAAGATAATGGTTTGGGGAAGGCTAATGTTGGAGCAGTTGCTAGTTCAAATCTAACATGTGGGTAAGCGGTATCCACCCAAAGAATTTCCCACCCGCCATTATCCAATGTGCAAATTGTGGGTGGGTTGTAAATCATAACAACTGATAGCGACGCCTTCACATGTGTGAAAAATGTTCCGTGCGAATGGTCCTGGTCTTCTTTCCCTGTGGGCCCACATTAACTCTTATAAATTCACGCTAAGGCACCTTTATTATTCCTTGATCAGTTTACATGGCGTTAACAATCACGATCCACGATCAAAGCTGCACACTTTAAACTTAGTTGTTTGAAACCTGGGTACCCTTGTTATCTCCCATGCACCTTGACTTGCACGAATGGTCAGATACACCCGAGTGGAAAATGCCCACTAGATCTAAGCCATTTATGGCATGCCCATTGCAATAAAGTGTAAACATCTCCATCCTACGCAAATGGTCATGATCTCCTTATCAAAACAGCAAGGTCTAACCATGGTTGTTTGCACAACCACCCCCTGGATAAAGGGTGATCAACTCCTTTAAGTGCAAACAATCATGATTGATAAATGAAACTTTCATGATGCAATCTCATCCATTCACATTGAGGGCATTTATTTGCTACCAAACTAGATGCCAATAGATTCGCTAGAGAATCTAAGATTCACTGAGATAACCAAAATTCCATTGGAGATACTACAATAGATACCATCGGAATTCTACATATTCCGCGCTTCTTGACTAATATAAAATATTACCAAGATGCCACCCGTACACATTACCCCTTCCATTATTTCCACCTATCAAACAATTTCCACATGGTTGTTCCATGTCACAATCATGTGTTCATGTGGCACCTCCGCGTCGTCCTTTGAACATGTCACAATTGTAGGGCCCGCATCAAATTTCCCAAAAATGTATATAAACACTTAACTTCAAAATATATGTATATATATATATATATATATATATGGGAGAGATGTCGAGAGGGAGTGAGATGGTTTTTTTTTTAACTCAAACGAGTAATTTTTATTTTTATGAAAGGTCACGGGTCTTTTTTGGCAAATACCAATCAACCTATTTACAAATCAATAAAAAATACTTCGAGAGGATCAGAGACTGAAAAAATCTTTACAAAGAGGGGGGGATCTATGATTAAAACAAATTACAACTGCATGAATCACTTTTAAGGAATTGGATGGAAGTATCTAGATTCTCCATTGACGTTAAGAAATCCTTGAGGCAGAAGACATGCTTTATTAGCCAAGGCATCAGCAAGATTATTAAGGTCCCAAAGGATGTGAAAAGAATCGACCTTGTCAAATTCTTTCAAAATATTTTGAATTCTCAGTAGACTTATTCAAAGCATAATTATTGAAGCTTTCATCTGAATTTAATGCTCTTATCAGCAACTCAGAATCACCAAAAAAATGGATGGACTTATATCCTTTCTCCTACGCAAACTGACTCTCCAAGAGGATACCATAGTTTTCAGCCTGATTGTTAGACATGGTTCCAAGTCCCCAGCTAAAACTAAATTTGATTGATCTGTCAGGTGAAAAAACAAAACCCCCAGCACCTGAGATCCCAGGATTCCCCTTGGATGCACCGTCAAAGAAAATTGCCACTGAAGATGAGCTCATCCAAAATTATTTGAATGCATCCTTATTTCCATGAAACCTTCAGGGAGGAGGACTGACGGGTTTATCACAAATTTATTTTTTCAGCACTTGAGGCCAGGAGCCCACCCACAGAGAAAACGTAGTTGGTAGGGAAGAAAGAGACAACGTGTGACCAACCAATTCAACAATAAACGATTTGTCTTTGAAAGCCATAATTTGGAAAATCGAGATTTGATCATTGAAAATACAATTGTTTCTTACAATCCACAGAGACCACCATGTATACTTCAAGATCAAATGCCAGTTTTTATGCCAGATTGTTGAGTCTGATTTTTTAGAACGTCGATTGTGTCAGGAAAGATAAAGAGAAATTACAGAATGTTGAGTAGGAACGGATCAATTAAAACCAAGGAGAACCTGTTCCCACACCTTTTTTGAAAAAATGCAGTCAATGAGAAGATGAACCGCTGATTCCAAGGCAGAATTACACGCAACAACGGAAGGGGCCATTGAATCCACATCTTAGGAGATTGTCCCCTATCAGCATGTTATCATGCAATAACAGCCAAGAAAAAAAATTCACCTTCGGGAGGCATTGAGAATTCTAGACAGTTTTCCAAACTGCCAGTGAGATGCATGAAGAGTGGGGAGCTAGTAATGCGTTGAATCCTTTGGAAGTTGAGTAAGTACCATCGATTCCCCAACCCCAGTGATATTTATATTAGATGTGGATAGGGGCGAGACCAGAAAGAGAGGAAAGCAACAACAAAAATTTGGAGCTGAGACAAGTAGGAAGCTCAAGAAGAGACCATCCAGCCTAGTTGCCAACGTTGTCCCAAGAGCAAATTTCAGCCAAGCGGAGCAGACCTTTATTAATTTCCCAGTTCACAATCTTTAATAACAAGATGATGGAAGAAAGAGGAGGTTTTCTGGATATTTTTTCCTCCCAGAGAAGGATCCTCTTCCAATTGCCAGGGATTCGATATAACTGTTGGTTAAAAAAGTCGAAACCTCTTCTGCAAGAATTCCAACTAGTTGTGCATGTTTGTGTATTAGAAGAAGTAATATATCTCAAAGAGCCACCCTTGAGATATTTCATCCAATAGATCTTGCTGACAGGGTGGTTTTTTTTCCACAAATAGCTGCCAAATCAGTTTTCCACCCAATGCCATATTATCTAGACCAGGGTCTTGTATTTGAAGTCCACCTTCTGATGTAGGTCTTTTAAGAATTTCCCAGTTTACCAAATGAATCTTATTTTGACTTCCTTTACTGCCATTCCAGAGAAAATCTCTCAAAAGTTTGGAAATTTGAGCCGATATAGACTTAGGGGCAAGCAGCAAGGAGGATTGGAAAATAGGAAGTGCTAAGACAACTACCTTAATCAAGATCAATTTTCCAGCCTTGGTTAACCACTGGCCACCCCAAGATGCAATTTTTCCCTTTAACTTAGCAATCACTTCAAGCCAAAGAGAAGGAGGAGACGGTCCAAGAGTTAAAGGAAGCCCCAAGTACTTTATCTTCTCCCACTTGTCAAAGCCAGGAAGCCCAAGAAGTTAGTTATTCGAAGAATTATCGAATGATCTACATTCCATCCATAAATGACACTTTTATTATTATTGATTAAGGCTCCTGTAATTAGGAAGAACTTTTGAAGGATTACATTAAAGGCCCGAGCTATCTTCAATGAGGCCCCTCCTAGAAGGAGAGAGACATATGCGAAGAGGGCATGGTTTATTGGGTCCACACCCCTAGCAATATTAATCAATGGAATGTAACCAGCTTTTTTTTCAGCTGATATTTTTCTGCTAAGAATTTTAGCCATCAAGATGTATAGAAAGGGTGACATCGGACAACCTTGGCGGAGACCTCTTGTAGCTTTGAAAAATTTAGCAGGTCTTCCATTGACTAGTGGCACAATCTAAGGCCTATATGTGCATGCTTTGATCAAGTTCACAAACTCATGACTAAAACCAAAAGAGAGGAGGACATCATAGAGAAAGGGCAGCTTTACTCGATCAAAGGTGTTTTTCATATCCAACTTAATTAACATTCCTTTCTTTTTCCTATGGAAACTTGAATGGAGAGCTTCTTGAACTTGGATTACATTATCAACTAGATGCTTTCCTTTTACAAATATCCCCTGGAGAGGAGAGATCAAATTACCTAGCAAGAGCTTGAATCTATTGGCAAGAAGTTTGGCTAAAATCTTATAAGAGGCATTACACAGCGAAATAGGACAGAACCTGTTGAAGGAAGAAGGATTGACTTCCTTGGGGATAAGAGCGAGAAATGTAGAATTCGTACACCCTCCCACTTTTGCTTTTTTTTGGAAGGTTGTCACCATACCGATCAAATCTAATTTGATGATGCTCCAGCATACCCTATAAAAATGGAAACAAAAGCCATCCATCCTAGGAGATTTATCTGGCTCCATTGCCCAGATGACATCCAAGATTTCCTTTCTAGAGAAAGATTTCATTAACTCAGAATTATCCTCTAAGCTGACAAGAGAAGGAATATTATCCAAAAATTCTATAGACACTTCCTCATCATAGTGACCATCATCCTGGAACAAAATCTGAAAGTGCCAACTTGCAGCTTGTTTTATAATATCTTGACCTTTAATGCAAACCCCTTCTCCAATGGAGATTTCTGAAATATGATTTCGAGACAGTCTAGCCCTAAGAACTGGAAATTGAGCAATTTGTTCCTGTGCTAACTAAGAACTGGAAATTTCACATTCTTCCTAATTGACTTGCAATTAACTCAGCCACTCTCACTTGCTTGTTGGTCATAGGAGTAGTAAGGGGAGTTTTGACCCAATTCTTCAGCGCATATTTGGTGTTTTCCAATTTATGTTCCCAAACAAAACTAGGGGATCCGTCTACATACAAAGACCAAGCTTGAGACACAGTATCCAAAAACCCATCTCTTTTAATCCAGAGTGGGTTGAACCTGAACAGGATTGGCCCAAGATCTTCTTCTTTTTCAATTAGTAGAGATATGGGATGGTGATCTTACGTGAGTTTGGGTAAAAAAAATTATGAGATAATGGAATCCCCATCTAGCAATGAGCTATGAACTAGAAACCGGTCAAGTTGAGCAGAAATATTTGCGGCACCCACTCTGTTATTGGACCATGTGAAGTGGCCAAGCTTAGGTTTTAAATCAATCAAATCGTTGACTTGGATGAGCTCCTCCACCGTGTCTTGCAGATGATCCTTACCTTGAAGGCCACCTTTTTCTCATTCATGGCTAATGTAATATTAAGGTCACCTGCTATTATTATATTTACAAGAAAGTTGGACTCTAAGAAGGATGATAACGAATTCCAGCAATCTCTTTTTTCAATGTAATTTATTAGTACATAGACATTAAAGAGGGCCATAGAGATCTTACTATAGAAATGGAATGGCTCTACAAAAATACAGTGCTGGGAGGCAAACCATCTGTTGGAGCAGGGCCCGCAGCTACAGGAAAAGCTGCTATATCGGGACAAGAAAGTCAAAAGAAACAGTACAGGAAGCATCCGAGAAGAGAGAGCTCAACCACTGCACTTAAGGCAGTGGCGAAGACAGGAGGGCTCAGCTACCCTCATAAAGGAAAAGGAGCAACGGGATGAGGTATTGAAGACAAAGGACAGAAGGGGAGCGACCGAGGAAGCGGCGCCCATACCCACAATCAACGTCGGGAAGTGTGGAAGACTGCAGAGAGCTGCATTATGACCAGTAAGCGGCAGTTCAAAGTACAGATACACCGACTGTCATAGTTAGGGTTTTTGGGTTACTGTTGGGATAGGCCCATAGTGTTGTATCAGGGTGATACCTTCGGGCCACCTATTTAAGCATGTATTTTGTATTATGAAGTGTTAGACAGTTAGACGGTCAGTTGGTAAGTTAGTTAGTTAGTTAGATATTCTTTGAGTCGAGCTCTGGTTCTGTTATTCAGTCTGTATTATCTTACTGCAACCAGTAGCTGGCTCCTTGAGAATGAATGTAACAATCTGCAGGGATTGAGAGAGAGAGAGAAAGAATAGAGTGTAAGAAGAAAGCAGAATAGAAAGAGAAGAGATCTAAGAGAGAAGGGCTCCAGCTGAGAACGCGGAGTTTCCGAGAAGATCTCGAGCTGCATAATAGGTTGCAACGGAATTATGTGTACTCTCTCCAGATATAATATAAACACAAGTTCCTGTGGACATAGCTTCCTCGCTGGAAGTGAACCACGTAAAATCCGTGTGTTGTGCGACTGTTTCATGTGATTGTGTTTACTTGTTTGCTATCTGTTACCTATTACATGAGCTTAGTTAACAGTTAATGAATGTGTGTATGTTATCCTTCAGTTTACAGTAACGTAGAAGGTTGAATGTGAGTTGGATGTGTTAAGTATTCTACATATAAGTTTATCAGTGTTTGATTCAGACCGTAACAGTCACAGTGTTAAGTGATTCCTGTATATTCATTTCAGCAAGTTAAGCGCAAGAGATGTCAAGCATGTTAGACTGTAGAGCTTAAGTGAAGTTGTTTAACACCCTTGTGAAAGTAACTGAGCTAGTATAAACAGAAAGAGAGCCGTTGGACCTTGAGAGTTGGAGAGTCCTATTGAGTCTTACCATAGAAGCTATTGCAGCGCAGAAAGGTGATATCGCACTGTCAAAGGAGCTGCGGTGTGGGATATCGCAGGTAAGGAGTCAAGTAGAAGAGAAGGGTTGCGCATCATCGGGGAAGCTATGATGCGATAAGAGTCAATCTCGTAGCAGAGTCTCCTTGGGGGAGAGATACAGTGTTTCTAAAGAGACTCAACTGGTTAAGTAGAGCAAGGAGAACGTAGGATGCTACAGAACCTAGTTGAGGACACGTGATTCTTCAGCCAGCCCATCTAGGATCACTTCGGGTGAGACTTCAAGCCGTTCTGCGATCTGTCACCGAAAGGGCCAGTGAGCTAGGGGTTTTGTTGGTACATAACAGTAAACTCGGGTCTACCCAGAGGGAAAACCAACAAATGGTTCCGTTGCCGGTTTTGAACAAATTGAAGAGCTAATGTTATGTTGGCAACCTACTAAAGAAGAACTTAACCACTGGGTTGATTCTACTGAAAGAGAATTCACTGAAAAAGAAAACAAGAGTCCTATACTGAGTATAGAGTACTGGTTACAAAAACATATCTACATAGACCTGCATGTGATATTTTTTGTAACCTATGCAAATGAGTTGTACGATCAGTTATCAAAGTTGACTGACAAGCACATATTCAAGAAGATAAGGAACATTGTCTAGACACCGGAGCTGATTCACACCATGAAGAGCGTTGATAATCCCATTTTGTGGGTAGTAGACTTTTGGCTTGCGAGTTTGCTAGAAGGTTTTGTTACAAAGTTTGCAGTTGATCAAAGAAAGAGTTTCAGCGAAGCGGAGAGGTACTTCTTCAAAGGATATCGTGGTAAGTACTTGAACTCTTTAAATTTGTCCCTTGAGATGTTATTACATGAAAAAGGAGTATTGGATATATTCTCAAATGAATAAATTAAGTAAGTGTAATGTCACAAGAGTTTGAGAGTGCTTTTGAAGAAATTGGATGTACACGTAGCGGTAAGAAATATAAAGTAGATTTTAGATTTTCCTTCTTTGAAGACAATTCAAACAGTACTAGAGAACATAGTCAAAATAATAGAGAAAGAATAGTAGGGGGTATCCCTTACCACCCTTATACCCCACAGAAAGCAACCGGGACTCAGACTAATCCTGCAAGAACTCCATCTAGTAGTTCACACACATTACATACTACAGTTACACCGCCGAGTGGTAGTAACACAGCAAATCAGAATCCACCACGTAGAAACAAAATGGGGGATGATATGAAATTACCTACCTTTAAGGGTACAGGGGAAGAAGACCCAGAATAGCATCGGTTCCTATGTGAAGCCGTATGGACCATTAAACAGATCTAAGATGATAATACTAAACTTGTCCAGTTGGCTACTACACTTAGAGAAAGAGCTTTTACTGCATGGTATATGAAGTATACGACAGCACAACCCAGAACGCTCGTACAGGTCAGGACCGCCATGATTAAGGAATTTAAGAAACCTAAGTCTGAGTCACAATGTATTACAGAAATTAAAGACATCAAACAGTTACCCACAAATTCATTATGGGATTTTGATCAGAAATTTAAAGCCCTTATAGACCAAGTTAGCTTTGAGTTTGCGCCGGAGCAGCATAAGGAATGGTTCATCGCAGCACTGCTCCCTCACATCAGACTTCCACTAATGCGATAGAGACTCCATATGTAGGATGAAGCGTTGGAGATGGCAATGAAACTAGAGGCTTCACCTCTAGCTGAGACTAGTACAGGTATGACAAACTTACAGAATCAGTTAGCCAATCTCACTTTACAGCTACACGAGATTAAGAAAGGAAAAGAGGTTGCACAAGAGTTATGGTGTACAAAGTGTAAAGGACAGGGCCATACTAAAGATAATTGTCCAGTATTTGTTGAGTATCTAGCAAGTGGGGCTCCTAACCCCTTAGTACAGACTCAAGGGCCATGGTGTGAAATCTGTAAAACAAGAGGACATAGACCACAAGAATGCCCTTTACTTCAGAAGTATGTACAAACTCCTAAGAACTTATACTGTAACTTCTGTAAGTCAGTAGGACATGATGAAAATAATTGCAGAGCTTATAATCTCATGATAGACAGAAAACATGACCTCCACAGAGTCCAGTCAGAGACATCAGGTCCAGCAGCAGGACTACAGCATGAACCGGCTCATGTTGGCCATGGAGGAGGATTCAGAGGACGAGGTCATGGTGGAGGCTTTGGCCGTGGTGGAGACTTTGGTCGTGGCCATGGACCGATTATTTGTTACAATTGTGGAGCCATAGGACATTATGCTAGGGATTGTCAGAACCCTACTACGACATGTAAATATTGCAAGTCCTATGATCATACTATAGGAGAATGTCCTATCTTGATAGCCAAGATTAGGGACCCGAAGCCAGCAGTAAACCATAATATTTAGCTTATTGTTGCTTAGCAGAAAGAACTAGAACCAAGAGTTAATATTGTGACTCGCAGTGGTGCTTCTACCAGTAAGACATTGCGAGATGCCGAAAAGAATACAGGTCTGGAGTGGGTGCATAAAGCCAGTGATAAATCAACATCACTTGACCTGCAAAAGAATAAAGAAACGTTTCAGCAAGCTAAAACTTTCTTTACTGAACCTACACCATCAGGATCGTAGGTATTTCCTTGTATGGGTGTACCGCAGTAGCAACATTGTGGCGTTAGTCCTGTGCAGACATCGTAGGCTACCACATCGGGAAGGTGCGAAGAAGATGAGTTGACAGGAAGTGTCCAATCCTTCCTACGGAGCTGTTTGAAACTCGTCAGAAATGAGAAAGCTATCGGAGAGCTTTAGCGCATCATAGACCAGTACCAGCAACCTTCTTCTGTGAGCAGTATGCAGCGTGCTATTCATAATATTATGGGTCATACAAGAACAGGAAGAGAAATGAGACTCACAGCGCAAATTGGAGAATTTGAAATGGATGAGGTAATCCTAGATTTAAGATCAGAGGTAAATGTTCTAACTAAGCAGACATGGGAACAGATGGGTAGCCCTAAGTTAGCCAGATCACCTATCCATCTGCGACTAGCCAATCAATAGAGGGTATCGCCACTGGGTCGATTACTGCAAGTACCAGTTGATATTGATGGAGTTCGTAGTTTTGCAGACTTTGAAGTCATAGAAATCATTGGCGATAGCATACTGTATCCAGCTTTACTAGGTATTGATTGGGCAATTGATAACATGGTTGTTATCGATTTAAAGAAAAGACAAATGACCTTTGAGGACAATCAGATTCGAGTCATCGCACCATTGGATCCTTTCCAGGGTCCTCGTTATATTGAACCTACCAGAGCGGAGGAAGAGGTGCGTAATATGGAAAGCCTCTATCAGATGACTGCTAACCAGAGTGATTATATCAACCCCACCGCAGAAGGAAATATTAGTTGGTGATGAGACAGCTCATGCGCATTAGATTCAGATGTTGGCTTAGAAAATTGGCAGAATAGACTTTACGAAGTCTCAGCTCGCAGATGTGCGTTTATGACTAAGTCACTACGATGGATTGGCGCAGAGGTTAAGGATATTCCGTCATTTCATGGCTTAGCGGATGTCAACGACTTTTTACAACAGTTTGAGCAGGAAATTCCTCATGAGCAGAGGATGGCAGCTATTGACCTTGCAGTCAAAGCCACACCTGCAAGATGGTGGCATGCACATAAAGAACAAATCGCATCATGGGATGATTTTAAGAGACTGATGGTGATCATATTCTCTAATAACAAGGAGCCTCTACAGCAGAAATATACAGGACAAAGTGACCCCAGGTCACATATTAAGATTTACGAACAGAGTTGGTTGGACATTCCACAGGATGAATGGGTTCACCTATTCATTCACACTTTAGACATAGTCCCAAGGAACTGGTACACTGAGATAGAGTTGTGCAGAGGAACGATTACATGGCCAGTTATGATAGACATCTTTCTACTCACTTTCACTTTTGAATCTGAGTATCCAAGCATTGATCAGGCTCTAGGTATTATAAAGACTAAGATATTTGAAGATTGTACCCTACCAGTGTATACTCAGCCTGATTGGGCCATCCAGTTAGAACATGCGCTCGAGTGTTACAACTTCACAGAAGAGCCAGGTGATGAGGATGAGAATCCTTGTAGTATCAACATTCCGGAGTCTGAAGGGACTCGTGAAGTTGATGGACCAAAGCTAGAGATTCCAGCTATCACAGAGCCTATTAAGATTAAAAAGATCAATATTAGCACAGAAATAGAACCTAAGTTTGCCTCTATTGGAGACTATTGGGATGATGAAACAGTAGGACACATCACAGATCTGTTACATGACTATCAGGACCTATTTCCCACTAAGTTCACAGAGATGAAGGGAATAGTAGGAGATTTGGGAGTCATGCGCATACCTTTGAAAGAGGATGTTAGGCTAGTTAAGCAGCGTCCATACAAATTGAATCCTCGTTATAAAGAAAAAGTTAAAGATGAGATTGATAAGATGCTAGCAGCAGGCATCATCGATCCAGTAGAAGAGAGCAAATGGGTTAGTCCCATGGTCGTACAGGAAAAGAAAACTAAAGGAGAAATTAGGATTTGTGTCGACTTGCGCAAACTCAACGATGCATCACTTCATGACCCATTTCTGACACCTTTCACTGATGAAGTTTTAGACAATGTGGGCGGACAAGAGATCTACTCATTCACTGATGGCTTTTCAGGCTATCACCAGATCAGAATCCATTCAGAGGATCGACATAAGACCACCTTTGCGACAGAATGGGGCTCATTCCAGTATACGGTAATGCCCTTTGGTCTTAAAAATGCACCAGCTATCTTTTCTAGAGTAATGGTTGTTGTATTTAAGGAATACATTCATAAATTCTTAGAAGTCTATTTTGATGACTGGACTATATTTGGATTAATCAAAAAGCATATAGGAGATTTAAGGCTCATGTTAGAGAAATGTAGGCAATATCAGATTTCTCTTAACTTGAAGAAATGTATATTCTGTGCGCCATTTGGTATTTTGTTGGGTCATATAGTTTGCAGACAAGGCTTGATGGTAGATCCTGCAAAGATTGCCATCATTGTAAATCTTCCAGCACCCAACTCAGTCAAGCAATTGAGGACAGTGCTTGGCCATACCGGCTACTATAGAAAATTCATCAAAGGCTATGAAAGATCACAGCACCGATGGAAAAGCTGTTAAAGAAAGATGTGAAATTCCTATGGAATGAGGAATGCCAGCAAAGTTTAGACACTCTTAAAGAAAATATGGTTACAGCACCTATCTTAGTATTCCCAGATTGGAACAAGCCATTTCATGTACATGTGGATGCATCTGGCATCGCACTGGGGATTGTCTTAACACAACCAGGAGAAGGGGGTATTGATCACCCTATTGCGTACTCCAGCAGAAAGTTATCTACCGCAGAAAAGAACTACACCACTACAGAAAGAGAAGGATTAGCTATAGTGTATGCTCTACAGAAGTTCAGGCACTACCTGCTGGGTGCCCCATTCAAGATGTTCATTGACCATTCCGCTTTAAAGTATTTGGTCAATAAACTAGTGTTAGGGGGAAGGATCTACAGATGGTTACTCTTATTTCAGGAGTATGATTTTGAAATTATTGTAAAACTAGGAAAATTAAATGTCGGACCTGATCATCTATCGCGAATAGACTCAGGAGAAGAACCAAGTAATTTAAAGGATAATTTGCCAGATGCGCAATTGTTTTTTATCCAGATCATAGATGAGTATTATGAAGATATTATCCAATTTCTCACTACAGGGTGGGCACCAGTTGAGTTTACTAAGCAGCAGAAGAAACAGTTAGTTGTGAAAGCAACAGATTTCACTTTGATCACAGGACAATTATACAAGTTAGGTCCAGATGAAGTCCTGCGCAGATGCGTGATGTCGCACAAGAAAGAGGCCATTATCAGAGAAGCACATTCAGGTACCACAGGAAGTCATTTCGTAGGAAAGTCGACTGCACAGAAAATTCTAGCTGCAGGATTATGGTGGCCTACATTGCACAAAGACACTAAGGAGTTTTGTAGATGCTGTGATATCTGCCAGAGGGTAGGAAAACCTTCGCGGAGAGATGAAATGCCACTGCAACCACAAATTACATGCGGGCATTTGACAAGTGGGCTATAGATTTTGTGGGTCCTATCAACCCACCAGGAAAATGATCTGGTGCAAGATACATCATCACAGGAACAGAATACCTCACCAGATGGGCAGAGGCCAAAGCAGTAAGGAATTGTGATGCTGCTACAGCTGCACAGTTCATTTTTGAAAACATCATAAGTATATTTGGATGTCTAGCAATTTTGATGAGTGATCAAGGCACACATTTTCTGAATCGCACTATTGAGTCCTTGACGGAGGAATTTCAGATACAGCGCCATAAGAGCACTCCCTACCACCCGCAAGCTAATGGTACGGTGGAGGCTTTTAACAAGATTCTAGAAAATGCTCTTACTAAGATCTGAACAGCCAAAGAAATGATTGGGACCTCAGGGTTAATGCTGTATTATGGACTTATAGAACTACATGCAAGAAACTTACAGGACACACACCTTTCAGCTTGGTGTATGGACAAGAGGTTGTTATGCCTATGGAATATATTCTTCTCGGTTTAAGAATTGCTCAAATTACCAAGATGGTTGATGCAGATACGATGAATGACAGGTTAGCGCATCTGCTTGCCTTAGAAGAAGACAGATTCATCGTAGGATTTCATCAAAAAGTGCAGAAGGCACGAGAAAAAGCTTGGCATGACAGGCACATCAAGAGCAAGATTTTTTAGACAGGAGACCTAGTGCTCCTTTATGACAGCAAGTTTGTTAAGTTTCTAGGAAAATTCAAGACGCATTGGTTGGGGCCATATCAGATTCAGTAAGTTACAGAAGGAGGTGTTGTTCAGCTCAGTAAACTGAATGGGGAGCTTGTTCCTACTTTCATTAATGGCAATAGGCTTAATCTTTATAGTGATAGCCACTCCACCTCCCAGTCTTAATGCAGGGAACTAGCTATGCAGATGTCCAGTGTAGTTGAAAGGAGACATCACACCTATAGCTAGTCTACACTATAAAAAACAAAATGTGTTTATTTTGCGCAAGTTTTGAACGTTGCGGAGTTTCAACAACTTGGCGAGAAACTTTTTGATTCAGGACGATGCGGTGTGACATCGCAACGATGCAATGTTTCCCATGCCACGTAGACAATTTTGAAAAGGGACATAGGGCCAGTCACGTCGCCTTCTGCCAAGCAGTTAATCCGGATACGACAGCTATCTGTTGCCCTAGATTTGGAAATAGTATAGTGATTTTCCTAGATTTGGTAAATCTTGGTCGAGATGGGCGCCTGTGCACAATTTTCAAAGGAAATTTGATCGAATTTTCAGCAATTAATGAGGATATAAATGATGGGTGTTGTCTTGTCCATGCAATAAATGTTTCCGACGGGTCCAACCTAAGTGACCGTTGCTTCAGAGATTATCGCCTTCGTTATAAGTACATAGATCATTCACACATAAGGGTTACTTTAGCGATTTATGAGAGTTATAGAGCAGTTTGTAAGAGTTTTCCTGAGCAGAGATACTTCAGTTACAGAGTGCTAGTTTCCCCAATTTCGCAGCCATTGCCAGTCTAGAGTATTACACCAGGTGGTGTATGTCCGAGAAGGAACCTTTAGAATATGTTGTGCGACAATTCTAGAGTGGTGGCCTCCGGTCTGTTATAACGACGCCGCCCAAAGTTGTGAAATTAGGTGCACCACAGGTCAGACAGACGCCAAGGATGAGGATTCAAGCTCAGATAGTAGAAGATTCCAGCTCAGAGCAGAGAAAAAGAAAGCAGAGGAGAAGAAAAGTGAGACTAAGAAAGAGAAGGGCTCCCGGCTGTGTGCGTGGAGTTTCCCAGAAGATCTCACGGAAAGAAAAAAGTACCAAGAAACAGGCATCTGAGACTCAGAAAAATAAAAGGAAACGGGAAAGGAACGAACCAGAGATGTTGAAAATGAGAGAGATATAGAAAATGTCAAAGAAGATGGTTACATTAAAGCTGGAAAAGGACATATCTCCTCATGGAAGTTTTACCAATGTGCATATATCCATGTAAAGTCAAATTATTGGAATGAAGATCAACTTAGATGTATGCTAAAAGACATCTACTTTCCCTATATTTAGAATGATGAGGGCTTTGATGAATCTGTTCAGACAAGCGCTCCAATAGAATTTGAGGTGAATGGTACAAACCTGACCGAGGTAGCAAGAGGAGAGATCGTTCCAAGAAATTTTGCAGCATATAAATGGTCCACCATTTATTCTGGAGCTCACTTAAGGAAAGTGTTGACACTATTTTAGAGAAAGCGGCACAAGACTGTGTCGAAGCTATGGAAAAAGAAGTCGCAGGACTTCGAGAAAGATTTACAAGGACTTCGCAGGAAGCCAAGGAAAAGCTGCAGCAAGAGAAGCCAACTGTTAGTGGCTCGGGGACGAGCCATAAGTAAGTGTTAGGGGACTGTTGGAGCAGAGCCCGCAGCTACAGGAAAAGCTGCTATATCAAGACAAGAAAGTCAAAAGAAACAGTACAGGAAGTGGTCGAGAAGAGAGAGCTCAACCATTGCACTTAAGGCAGCGGCGAAGACAGGAGGGCTCAGCTACCCTCATAAAGGAAAAGGAGCAACGGGCCAAGGTATTGAAGACAAAGGACAGAAGAGGAGCGACCGAGGAAGCGACGCCAATACCCACGATCAGTGCTGAGAAGCATGGAAGACTGCAGAGAGCTGCAGTATGACCAGTAAGCGGCAGTTCAAAGTACAGATACGCCGACTGTCACAGTTAGGGTTTTTGGGTTACTGTTGGGATAGGCCCACAATGTTGTATCAGGGTGAGACCTTCGGGCCACCTATTTAAGCATGTATTTTGTATTATGAAGGGTTAGACAGTTATACAGTCAGTTGGTCAGTTAGTTAGTCAGTTAGATATTCTTTGAGTCGAGCTCTGGTTTTGTTATTCAATCTGTATTATCTTACTGCAACCAGTAGCTGGCTCCTTGAGTATGAATGCAACAATCCGTAGGGATTGAGAGAGACAGAGAAAGAATAGAGTGTAAGAAGAAAGCAGAATAGAAAGAGAAGAGATCTAAGAGAGAAGGGCTCCAGCTGAGAACACGAAGTTTCCCAGAAGATCTTGAGCTGCATAATAGGTTACAGCAGAACTGTGTGTACTCTCTCCAGATATAATATAAACACAAGCTCTTGTGGACGTAGCTTCTTCGCTGGAAGTGAACCACGTAAAATCCGTGTGTTGTGAAACTGTTTCATGTGATTGTGTTTACTTGTTTCCTATCTATTACCTGTTACATGAGCTTAGTTAACAGTTAATGAATGTGTGTATGTTATCCTTCAGTTTACAGTAACGTAGAAGGTTGAATGTGAGCTGGATGTGTTAAGTATTCTACATATAAGTTTATCAGTGTTTGATTCAGACCGTAACAGTCACAGTGTTAAGTGATTCCTGTATATTCAATTCAGCAAGTTAAGCACAAGATATGTCAAGCATGTTAGACTGTAGAGCTTAAGTGAAGTTGTTTAACACCCTTGTGAAAGTAACTGAGCTAGTATAAACAGAAAGAGAGCCGCTGGAACTTGAGAGTTGGAGAGTCCTATTGAGTCTTACCATATAAGCTATCGCAGCGCAGAAAGGCGATATCGCACTATCGAAGGAGCCATAGTGTGGGATATTGCAGGTAAGGAGTCAAGTAGAAGAGAAGGGTTACGCATCGTCGGGGAAGCCGCAATGCGATAAGAGTCAGTATTGTAGGAGAGTCTTATCGGGGGAGAGATACAGTGTTTCTAAAGAGACTCAACTAGTTAAGTAGAGCAAGGAGAACATAGGATCCTACAGAACCTGGTTGAGGACACGTGAGTCTTCAGCCACCCCATCTAGGATCACTTCGAGTGAGACTTCAAGCCGTTCTACAGTCTGTCGCCGAAAGGGCCAGTGAGCTAGGGGTTTTGTTGGTACATTACAGTAAACCCGGGTCTACCCAGAGGAAAACCAACACCATCTCTTAACTTAAAATTCTCACCACACCATAGAGTTGATAAACCCCCACATGTGCCTCTCGCACTGACAACTTTGCCAGCGTTCAGTTTCCATTTTTAATTTCTTAAGAGAAGGAGAGCTTCCTCCTCAATCTTGGTCTCTTGAAGCAAGATAATTTCATAAGAATCCATTCTCAATAAGTCTTTGACTGCTTCATCTTTGATTGGATTCCCCAATCCCCTGCAGTTCCAAGAGACGATCTGCATTATTTACCCAATTGAGAGGGAGTAATTACTCCCTTTGGAGGCCTGGTTCTCTTACTCCTTCCATATGACATTTCAATGGTGGACTGGCTGCCTTGCATCTTCATCCTCTCAGCCTCTTCTTCCCAATCCTCCTTCTTAGAATGCCTACCATCCTTTTTGGAGAGTTTCTCAATGGAGTCTTCTTCAAAAGATCCATATCTATCAACCCGTTTCTTCCTAGTTATATCTACATAAGAAGGGGAAGAATTGACACCAATTGGAGAAACATTGTTTTTTTGCAAGGGTTCTCCTGCCCAAGGAGGTTCTGAAGTAAAAGGACCAGCTTGTTCCATTGGTACTGTATTTACCTCAAATTCAACCTCCTGCCCTTCGAATTGTTGCATTCCACCTTCTTCAAGGATAGCTTCATAAGAACTGAGAACAACAAAGTGATTGGAAGGGGCTATGGGGATATCAGTCTCCTGAGGGATAGGAATATTCTTCCCAATATCAAAGGCTACTTTCACAGTCTTACCTTCTTTTTCTTTCCTCCTTGGGCCCTGATTGGTGTTTCCATCTTTCTGGACTTGAGTCCACTGGCCATATTTCTCATTTTCAATTTCCTCTTCTGCTTTTTTCTTGCAGTTTCAGGCAAAGTGGCCATTGCCATGGCAGAATCTACATTTGAATGGAATTTGTTCATAATCCAACTCCAGGATATGGGACCATTCTACAACTTTTAACTTTATTTCCTCGGGAAGACCTATCTCCAAATCGACTTCGACACATATTCTTCCACATGGGAATTGATCTTTCCGTTCATCCTTGATAATGTATTTACCGAGCTTGTTCCCAATGGTTTCAAGGGATTCTGAGTTCCAACAATGTAAAGGAAGATGAGGGATACTTACCCAAACAGGGACAGTATATGGAACATCTTTAGTGGGATAAAAGTCTGGAGTCCACCTGTTCAAGTAAATCCCCTCGGGGCCCATGAAGTATGGGCCATTTCGAAAGATAATATCATGGTCCTCTATAGATTCAAAGATGGAAACATAATATCCTCTTCTAACAAAGTGATTTCAGATACCTTCAGAAACTAATGGCCTCCAGTTTCTCTGCACCCAACCATCAATGGCCTTTGGAGAAGGATAGAGGCCTGTGAATTTCCTGATAATCCCACGCTCAGCCGGGTTAAGGGTTGAACGACAAGTCTGTTCAGAAGGTAATTCCACCGAGGGGATGTAAAATTTCTTGACAAATTTTTGCAATAGCCCCCCCTTTCCTCTTTCCACGTGATGCAATCAATTTCTTTAAAGCATCAAGTTCAGGAGGAAGGGGAAATGGAGGATCCCCTCCGAAATCCATAAGACACAGACCACCAGAAGATAGCAGGGCAGAAGACCCCGCTAGAGAGAAATAAGACACTAAATACAAGCCTCTAACCTTAGCAAGAGGAAACAAGCCTGGTAAGAACAAAGAGCCCTGTCAAAATGAGAAAAGACTCCAAGAGAAGCCCTGAAATCACCAGAGAAGAGATCTGAAGGATGATCCAAGAATCAGCAAAGTCCAATCTCGCCAAGAAAGTTTCAACACTCACTGAAGGGAAATACTACAAAGCAACGCCTAACTCCAAGGTAGAGAGGAAACACTCCAGAAGCTCCAACGAGAGCCTTCAGAACTTCTTGCTCCAATACAGCCAACGATGCCAGTAAAAAAACCTGAAGATCAAGAAACAAAGCAGAAACTCCAAGAAGAGCCTTTAAATCATCTTGGAGCGGGTTTGTTGCAGCGTGATTCGATCTTCAAGAGATTCCCAGGAGTGAGATGGTTTTTAAACAGGTTACACTTGGCATATTTCTATCAGTAGATGTCCACTGAATCCTCAGACTTGCTAATAGAAAATTACACTTGGCCTTTCCTTTGACTATAATTTTTTTCACCATCTACTAATGGATCTAGCAATTTTTGTCCACTAATAGAACTTGAAGTTTTCAACCATTAACCTAATTGTAATAATTTCTTTGGCCCTAGTTCAAGTTATGCCCGAAATACCCCAAACCTAAATTCTTTTGTTACGAATTTTTATCACTAGCTCTCATGCTAGTTCTATTAACACCATCCAAGCATTAAAACCATGATTCCATAGGGACACTTTGTCAAACAATTAATATGCAAACTATAACTGTTCCACAATCCTCACAAAACCAGCTAAAACATTAAAATTTTCACTGTGGCTGCTTTGCTTGCTCGGCCAAATCCATAAATAAACCATATTTACACCGATTGATGCCCCTAATTAAACTATTAGGGGATTCCACATTGTTTTCCCAAAAAATTTCACATGTGCATTATATCAAACACTTTGTGTGCAACCTCGAATTATGCTTGTCAAAACCAAATTCCAACCCTTACAACCCTAGTGTTGAAAACCTTTTCTACGTTACCACTCCGTAATATACCCAAAAGCCTCAGTCATCCATAGAGACCACAAGGTACTCACATTTCTTACATAATTCACCACTGAAACCCGCATTCATTTTTCATAATTGCCATTATCAATTTAACAGTGAAAATAAACACTCATGGTCTCCCAAATGATCATATACATTTTACCATTGATAGGAAATTCAAGCAGATAAAGCACATGTAGCATGCCAAGCTATTTCCATGCATTTAGACATTCGTAAAACAATAAATGAACAATATGTAAACAAAAATATAAATTCATACCATTTTCATACATGATAAGGCAATTATATTTTAATTGTCCAACTAGTTGCAAGTGAAGGACATTCCTCCCAGTTGTAGGCTATGTCAATCCATATCTTACTTTGACAAGTCACCCCCAAGCTGAGGCTATTTATCCATAAGGGAAAATCTCTTTCCAGCCCTCTACACATCTCAACTACTCTTGCAACCCACTCCTGAGTCCTCATTTAACCCCCTAATGCAAAAACCCCCTCAACAGTTGTCCCAATCCTTAATTCTTCTTCCCTGTCAACTTGCACAATGTCAAGAACAAGCCCACTTCTCTAAGCTAGCAATCCCTTGGGAAACCTCTAATTCCCTTTTGTCTCTCCAACACAGGTCGAACAAGAAATCTCTGAATTAGGACTCCAGGTCACAAACTATAGGTAAGGTTCTTATCCAATGGCACTCTACCCTAGCACCAGTGTCTCAAGGTCAATGGCATGGATGAGTCTAATTATCAACAAGAGTCCTCAATAGTATAATTCGCAGTCAATCATCCTTATTAGGAGGATAATAGACAAAAACATAACACATCCCCTAGGTGAACAACTAAACCTCCTCCCTGAATAAATGATTGAACCCAATCAAAAGAACCCTCTTTTAGACTAAACCCTCACTTTGTATAAGCAAGGGATTTTGGCTTCCATGTGGCTCAATCAAGGCATGACCACTAGGTTTAGGTACTTTTGTTATATTAACTTTTTGAGAAATAATGGAGATTCTTGAGCTTTAAAACTTTTATAAATGATATACTAAGTATATGTAACAATTAACAATTCAATCACACACAATAATTCATCCACAACACAAGATGTACCCTCGAGAAAATCCTCATAACAGAGAGGATGAAAAACCCCAGCAATTCTTCAAAGTATAATAGATAGATTGGAAATAATGACTTTCACAACATAAGTAGATTGCTCGAAAAGACAGAATACAGAGCAATAGGGAAGAGAGATCCACTGTCACAACTATCATGAACTTTCCATATGCCCAGCATATTAATAACAATCCATAATGACTCTCATGCAAACCCTGGTGAATGGTTGCATGAGAATTATCCACACATGAATTACAATTTCAAATAGTATTTTTCCGAATAATCAATTCATGCATTCAATCTTCATCATGCACAACAAATGAGTCATACCTTCAATCATGGATATTAATTGATAGTTAACTGACATTGAAGTGAACTCAATCTCTAACTAAATATTGATCACTTAGTTAAAAAGCTAACACAAGTGTCATGGTGCAATAACTCAAGTGTCACATGCAACACACTTTCTTAACTGAAGTGTTGTTCTTTGATTAACTAAGTGTCTTATGTTAGTCTAACTAAAGTGTTACTATTCCATCTTTCTTTAATCACGTAGTTAACCATTGAATCTTGTTGATTGATGAACACTGAGTTCTTGTTTACTTAATTGAATGTTGATCATTAATAGTTCAACGGATTCTTTAACTAAAGCATTGATTGAGGCATTCATATTTAACTAAAGCTTTATAACTTGAGTTCACTTTGAATTCTCTTTCTCTTGTAATCTCTTTATTGCTTATCTTGTTATCTTATTGCATGGTCTATGTTTAATCATCTATCATATCATATTATACTCAGAAGAATCGTTACACATACTGATGATCATATATATTACCCTGGACCATATAGTCATATGCTAAAGTAATTCACTCTACAGGTGATCAGTCTCTAGAGGAGACTTAATAGCTTTATCCATCACAAATGACCATGGTTAGTAATACATCACATAGTATCCTCGTGACTTGATAACACAAGTCTTCAGTATTGATACAACACAAGACCCTAGTCTTGATAAAACACGAGACCATATGCAGTTAAGGATATTCATCTCATAGGGTATTGTCTATGAGTATCATTTGACTTGATACAACATTAGTTCGGACTTGATACAACACAAGTCTGCAGTATTGATACAACACCAGATCACAGTACATGCATCCTACATCAATATATGAGAACATAGAGAGGACTTGATACAACACAATGTCTTGAATTGATACCACACAAGACCTTAACTTGATACAACACAATTTTTTGACTTGATACAACATAATTCCCTGACTTGATACCACACAAGTCCTTAACTTGATACACAAAAGTTTTTAAATTGATACAACACAAGTATGGAGAATGACTCCTAATGTTGTACATTTAACGCTCCCTCTTAGCGAGGGAGGCATGCTCTGCTTTACCATGAATTTCCTGCTATACCAAGCATATTTGAGAAGTGACTCGACTTCGTCATTGTCAGCAGCTTGTCCACAAATTTGGAATCTGATCATCATTAGCTATGTATTGAAATTTCATTTTACATGACCACGACTCCGATGAAGTAAAACTTCATCTCCATGTGTTTTATCATAACACACATAGGGTTTTTCAGAAATCTTGACTATTGACACCTAATAGATGTTGGCTCAAGTATTTCACCCTAGTAGGTATCTTACCAAGCTACACTACTCCTCGTCATCTAGTACTATCTGCAAAACACATTTGCTTATGTAGTACTCTCTGACATACATCTTGCTTCTGTAGTACTAGCCGTAATACACTTGGCTTTTGTAGTACTAGCCGCAATTTACATAGCTTATCTCAGGCTAAAACAATAGTTGGATAACACAATCATATAATAGGTCTACCATGTATTAAATACAAAAAAAGAAACTATCCTAATGTACCTCAAAGTTACTGAAACACATGCTTAGTAGTAAGCATAAAACACAACAGTTTTGCTCAAAGACCAATCAACTACTTACACATAGTAGCATCATCTCATTCTGATCTAGAATATAATTTCTCAAAAATGGAAACCTCGGATTTTAAAACCATTATATACAACATTATACAAGAAATGTGTAATATCATGCAGAAAGAAAGTCTCATATTTTTTTTCAATCTTCAACATCTGTTGACTTCAAGAATATTCTTCTATCTAGAGAATTTCTATGTGAGCTTTCCATTCTCTGTGATATTCTTCAAGGCCTGATCACTTTCTCAGTAATTCTGCTCTTTATACTACATCACCCCAACTACCTCCCAGAGAGGTTTAACTATTCTCTAACAATCCATACTATAACTCTTCTTGAGTATCAATAGTATCTGAGACTTTGACCATGTCTCTGCTCATGTGGATTCTCTCCACAAGGTATCACAACCACAATTTTCCTGATTCATGCACCATGACTAACTGGTGGGGAATTTATATGTTTCCGCCTGTGACGACACAACAATACTCCCTCTTCAAATGGAGGATTTTTTCTATAACAAGCTTGTCCCGAACAAAGGCTTGGTATGAATGGTGGCAATGTTGATCATCTCTGGATATGTACCATGTATCAACTATAACTGACTAGGAACCTCATAAAGATTTACTACTTTACAACATGCTTTACCTGGAGTAACATATTTGATCTTCCTTGATTAATGCACTAGTCATAATCTATCTATCTTTAAAACTTTATTTTACTGACCGAGAAATATCCTAGTCCACACACACTTGTACCGAGTAGGTATCACAACACATGTTTTATACATGTCTATGTATAAATTGCATAGCAAATAACTGATCCTAGGGCCTGTGACTAACCAAATACATCTCAACTGACTTGAGGTCCTCAAAATATGAAATAAAAATGATAAAATTTCATCTTTATCTTCATATGTGTGGCCATGGATTTATAGTCCATCATCCTGAAACTCTTCAGACTCTTTTACTACACATTTTCCTTAACTGAGGAAAATCTTTGTCTGGTGACTGCCACACCACTAACCATAAGAATCATAACAATATTCTTGAATATGGTTCTCAACTCCCATCTAAATATGAGCATCATGCATGTAATGTCTTAACATAATATACATCAACCACTTTTATTGGTTTCTTTAGGAGCTAGCAAATCTAGCTATTCCCTCTCACCATCAGGATGTGAGAATCATAATCTGGGTCCTCCATCACGAATACTTCATGCTCATTTATGTTTAAACCTCTTATTGACACATGAATGTAAATACGATAATGTAATTATCTTCAAGAGTCTTTACATCTCTCAAAATGGGATTAGGGATTCCATTCTGGCCTCTTCCTAATACATAGGAACCTCCCGATCTGCTACCAGAAACTTCTTGTTTCACAACATCCCTCCTTCTTTTAGGATTAGCCATCGAAATTACTTCTTATTCAATACATGTCATTTTTACTTGTAGGTCAGGATATATAGTTTTTACCTACAAGCCAAATTCAATCAAGTTATTATTAGTTTTTCAACATTCAAGCTAGCATTATGTTATGATCTTTAACTGAAAGAACAACAAGTCCAGCAATCAAACACAAGAGACAATGAACACAGTGTTTTTCCTTGAGGAAACCATAAATGGAGAAAACCCCGCAACTTCCTCAGAGATAGAATTAGCACAAAAGGTAAAACCACAAAACAGTAAGATGCTCTCCCGACAGCAGTAAACTTCTTCTTGTCTAGTCCCGGTGTCTTCTTCTTCCTCAACTATGCGCTACACTTGATTGTGTTTGTGTTGTGTGCTAAATAGAGAGTCCAACTCTCTATTTATACTAATCCTGGCATGACTAAAACCCTACTAGGGCTGACCTCTACTAGGCGAGTCTAATAACCCTAGTGCCCCGGAACTGCGGGGACTTTAACCCTTAGACAATAGGAGGGTTACCTACAATGAATTGACATGACTTGTTTACATTATTGATTCTCCTGATTGGAACATTGGGGCATGACATAACATGATAACATCTTGGAATAAACATCGGGTTACAATAGATAAGAAATACAAGTGAAATACATTTCGAAGTTACAATTACATCAACACTCCCTCTTAACTAGGAAGGTATTCTCTGGACACAATTTTCATCACTAGTCTTCTTCTCTGGATCTTCTCTTCATCTGCATCTCCAAGTCATCTTCATCTTCAAGTCATATTTATCTTCATGCCATCTTATTTTCTAGATCTGGATCATCACTCGATCTGGATCATCATCACTGGACTGGATCTGGATCATCACTCGATCTGGATCATCATCACTGGACTGGATCTGGATCATCGCTCGATCTGGATCATCATCACTGGACTAGATTTGGATCATCACTCGATCTAGATCATCATCACTGGACTGGATCTGGATCATCACTCGATCTAGATCATCACTGGACTGGATCTAGATCATCACTCAATCTGGATCTCTCGGAGTCATCATAACTGGATTTGGATCATAGCTCGATCTGGATCATCATGACTGGACTGAATATGGATCATCACTCGATCTAGATCATCACCGGCCTGGATCTGGATCATCACTCGATATGGATCTCTCGGAGTCATCATAACTGGATTTGGATCATAGCTCGATCTGGATCTCCTCTGGTCATCATCATATGTGCTATCCCATGATTCTTCTCGTCATAGGAAGTTCTACAGAGCCAGCCTTCTTTCATCCTGGGTGTATGCCTACCTCCTCATAGGTCTTCGGTAGCCCTTACATCTGACCTACTCATCAGAATGGCGATAGCCCTTACATCTGACCTACTCATCAGAATGTCCAGCACTCACATCTGACATGGGAGGAACTTTATCCTTTAGCCATGACAGAATGGCATAGCCCTTACATCTGACCTACTCATCAGAATGGCGGTAGCCCTTACATCTGACCTACTCGTCAGAATGGCCAGCAATCACATCTGACATGGGAGGAACTTAATCCTTTAGCCATGACAGAATGGAATAGCCCTTACATCTGACCTACTCATCAGAATGGTGGTAGCCCTTACATCTGACCTACTCATCAGAATGGCGGTAGCCCTTACATCTGACCTACTCGTCAGAATGGCCAACACTAACATCTGACATGGGAGGAACTTAATCCTTTAGCCATGATAGAATGGCGCAGGCCTTACATCTAACCTGCTCGTCATAATGGCTATGGATCTCAGCACTCATATCTTACATGGAAGGAACCAATCCTCTCACCATGACAAAATGGCTCAACCCTTACATCTGACCTGCTCGTCAGAATGGCTATGGGACTCATCACTTTCCCTTGGAGGAAACCTCTATCTGGAGAACACCAAGCTTCTCCCTAAAGTACTCGAACTTCACCCTAGCCAATGGCTTAGTCAACACATCAGCTATTTGTTCCTCTGTTGCAACATACTGGAGCTTCACTGCTCCCCTCTGTACTATATCCCTGATATAGTGATACTTGATCTCGATATGCTTCGACTTGTCATGAAACACTGGATTCTCTGACAACTTCACACAACTCTGGTTGTCACAATGTATACAAGTAGCATCCATCTGGAGATCAAATAAATCAAACAGTAGCTTCCGCAGCCATACTACCTCACAACTAGCTGAATAAGCTGTGACATACTCTGCTTCAGTTGTACTCAGCGCCACACAGGATTGCTTCCTGCTAAACCAGGAGATCACACTTGATCCCATACTGAAGCAACACCCTGAAGTGCTCTTCCTATCGATGGCACTGCCTGCCCAATCTGAATCAGCATAACCCTTCAGGTTAATCTTATGATTCGCATCGTACTTGAGCCCATAATCAACTGTAACCCTCAAGTACCTCAGAATATGCTTTGCAGCAATCAAGTGAACATTTCTCGGATCTGTCAAGAACTGGCTCCAGGTGTTCATAGAAAAGCAAATGTCTGGTCTCGTGTTCGTCGGGTACATCAAGGACCCAATCATCTGATGATACATAGTAGCATCAACCAACTCTAATGAAGCATCACTCAATAGCTTCAGGTTCAATGCCATAGGTGTGGCCATAGCCTTGCAGTCCATCATCCTAAACCTCTTCAGGATCTCTACTGCATACTTCCCTTGTCCAAGGAAGATTCCATCTGCACTCTGCCACACTTCCATACCTAGAAAATAATGCATCATACCCAAGTCCTTCATCTCGAACTTGGGAGCAAACTTTATCTTCGTGTCAGCAATCAACCCATCCATACCTATCACAAATAGATCATCTACATATAGTAGAAGTATCACTGGGTTGCCATTTTCAACCTTGTAGTATAGGTTGGAATCTGCTTTACCCTTGCTAAAGCCCAAACTGGATAAAAAGTTGTCAATTATGTTGTACCATGTCCTGGGTGCCTGTTTCAAACCATACAAGGATTTCTTCAATCTGCACACATGAGACTCCCTGTCATGTGTCTCAAAACCGAGTGGTTGTTCCACATACACTTCCTCTTCCACTACACCATTCAAGAAAGCAGTCTTGACATCCATCTGGTGTATCTTCCATTTCATTACTGCAGCCAGAGCAAGTACTGATCTAATGGAAGTGTATCTGGCTACAGGTGCAAAGGTTTCTTCATAATCTATTCCTTCTTTCTGAGAGAAACCCCGAGCCACAAATCTTTCCTTATATTTTTCAATGCTACCGTCTGCAGCATGCTTGATTTTGTAGATCCATTCAGAAGTTACAACTGACTTCCCTTCTGGTCTTGGGACAATATCCCAAACATCATTCTTCATGATCGATTGGTATTCTTCGATCATAGCATCCTTCCATTATTTTCGTTATGCCGCTTCTTCATAACTAGAAGGTTCTTTATCAATGAAATCACATAGTAAAGCTACATACTCGGAGCAGGATCTGGTCCTCTTTCTTTCTCTGTGATTCTCTTCTGGAGCCCCATATCTTTCTGCACCTTGGATAAGTTCTCGTACCCAAGTAGGTTTCCTCTTATGAGGTTTCTTCTCTAGAGGTGGATCTACAGGTCTTTGTGGTTCTTCAAATTCTCAATCTTCTACATTCATGGTTTTATCATGAACTCTGGGTGCTTCTGCTTCTTCTGATTCTTCAGCATGTTTCTTTCTAGATTTGTTGTAAGTTGTATCTTCATCAAATGTCACATCTCTGCTAATGTCAATCTTCTTGAATCCTGGAAAGTATATTCTGTAAGCCTTCGAGCTTTCAGAGTATCCCACAAATATACCCTTCTTTCCTGAAGGATCTAATTTAGTCCTCTTCTCTTTTGGAATGTGTATGTACACTGGATAGCCGAATATTCTAAGATGGTTGACTTTTGGTTTCTTGCTGGAGAAGACTTCTTTAGGAGTCTTGTTCTCGAGTACTCTATGTGGGGTACGGTTTTGTACATACACCGTTGTTCAGGCAGCTTCCGCCCAAATATGCATAGGAAGGTCTTGATCATGAAGCATTGCTCTTGTAGCTTCCATGATAGTTCTATTCTTCCTTTCCGCAATCCCATTCTGTTGTGGATTATAATGAGTGGACAACTCCCTCTTAATCCCTAATTCTTTACATAGCTCTTTGAATTCATTTGAAGTGAATTCTCCACCATTATCTGATCGAAAAGTCTTAATCTTCTTTTCAGTGTGATTCTTGATCAAGGCTTTGAATTCCTTGAACTTGTTGAATACTTCGTCTTTTTTCTTCATGAAGTAAACCCATGTCTTCCTATAAAAATCATCAATAAAGGAAACATAATATGCATACCCGCTTAGTGAGTTTGATGACATAGGACCGCATACATCAGAGTGCATGATTTCCAAGATTCCTTTTACTTTGCTTTCATTGCTTGGAAATGTCTTCTTTGTATTCTTTCCTTTCGCACATCCTTTGCAGACCCCATCATGTTTTGCTTGGATTTCTGGAAGACCTTCAACAGCTTTGCTTGCAATAGGTAGTGGTATTTAATGCACATGTGCAAGCCTTCTATGCCAAAGTTCACTTGGCTCTACTATGTCATGGACCAAGGCTTGTTCTGGAATACCCTTTAATTTGTACAAACCTCCTTCTTGTTCACCAATCACTATTGCATCATCAATAGTCTTTCCTTTTGGCCACATGATGACTTGACCATCTATGAATGCAACCCGCATTCCTTTTGCATCTAATGCCGATATGGAGAGGAGGTTCTTCTTGAGTCCTAGCACAAACAATACTTCCTTCATTGTTAGAGACTTTCCACAGTCTAGTTTATAGGAATATTCTCCACTACCTTTTATTGGATATTGGTAGTCATCTCCTAGCTTCACCTTGTGAGGTGATTCATGTTCTGACAGTCTTACAAAGGATTCCTTGAATCCTGTCATATGTTTGGAAGCTCTGATATCTATGAGCCAATCATTGCTTCCATGAGTAATGTTTCCTGTGAGAGCGGAGATCAAAACATATTCATCCTTGCTTGAAGAATCTTCACTTTCATATCTGGTTCTCTTCTTGGATGGTTCATCATCCTCTGCAGCATGAGCATGATGTCTTATTTTGTTGCTCTTCTTTGTTATCTTTGGTTTCTTAGGACAATTCTTTGCATAATGTCCTGCTTCATCGCATGTATAACATATGACTCTAGATAAATCCTTTTTGTGATAGGACTTACCTCTATGGTGATGAGATCTTCTTTTGGTTGACTTGGAGTGTACCGTGAGAGCTCAATCTTCACTTCCCATATTTTCTTCTCGAGCTGCTATCCGAGCTTCTTCTTGAGAACACTCTTCCCATAGTCTGCTGAACTTGACTAACTTCTTTCTAGCACAGATTCCTTAGATGAAAGAATCCCATGACCTAGGGAGGCCATTCAAGGTAGTCATCACAACCTCTGCATTTTCCACTTCTTCATCAACTGCTTCTAGTTGTTCCTTGATCTGAGAAACTCTTGTGAAGTAAGACTGGATTGTTTCTGCATTCTGAATCTTCACATTCTTTAGTTGGTTTCTCAGAGTCGTCTTCTGGTTTATGTTCTTCCCTTCAAACAATTTGGTTAGGGCATCAAACATAGCTTTAGGTGTCTTTAGGGAGGACACCTATGGTATGAGATGATCCTTAATAGAATCAACAATGATTCTCTTTTCCATAACCAACTTCTTCTTATGCAAGGCCTTAGCCTCATCTCCCTCTGGAACTGGAACCTCCTCATGGATGTAGGAATCTAACTCATTCTCTTCCGGGACTAGGGAGATCCTGTACTTCCAAGCTCGGAAATTATCAACTCCCTCAAGCTTTTCATCAAGCTTGGTATGATGAGACATCTTAACTAAGAACCTCAAATGGAAATACAAAATATTTTATATCTTACCAGGTCAAGATGTCGGATCTGAATTTTGAGCTAAAATCCTACAGAGTTGGTTCAGGAGCAAATTAGGGTTTTGCTTTTTCAGAAAGCTGTCCAACCAAATGCCTTGAAATGTATCCCTAACTTTGATTTTGGGGAGGAGATCAATCCAGGCCTGGGCTCACTAAAAAATCCCTCTTCTGTGAAAAGCCCTAATTTTTGGCAGTAGTGTCGGGTCCAAAACTGAAAAACCTCAGAATTGGATTCTGCTTCGATAGAAAGATGCACCCTAAGGAGGAGAGTTATTCCAGCTTACTTTTTCTGAAAATCTGTGGAGAGAGATCCACAAAGTAGGAATCCCTAGTTCCCGCAGCTGCATAGTGTCTTCTTCTCAGGTTAGCTCTGATACCATGTTCTTTTTTCAACATTCAAGCTAGCATTATGTTAGGATATTTAACTGAGAGAAAAACAAGTACAGCAATCAAACACAAGAGACAATGAACACAGTGTTTTTCCTCGGGGAAACCATAAATGGAGAAAACCCCGCAACTTCCTCAGAGATAGAATCAGCACAAAAGGTAAAACCACAAAACAGTAAGATTCTCTCTCGATAGCAGTAACCTTCTTCTTGTCTAGTCCCAGTGTCTTCTTCTTCCTCAACTATGCGCTACACTTGACTGTGTTTGTGTTGTGTGCTAAATAGAGAGTCCAGCTCTCTATTTATACTAATCCCAGCATGACTAAAACCCTAATAGGGCCGACCTCTACTAGGAGAGTCTAATAACCCTAGTGCCCCGGAACTGCGAGGACTTTAACCCTTAAACAATAGGAGGGTTACCCACAATGACTTGACATGACTTGTTTACATTATTGATTCTCCCAATCGGAACATCGAGGCATGACATAACATGATAACATCCCGGAATAAACATCGGGTTACAATAGATAAGAAATACAAGTGAAATACATTCCGAAGTTACAATTACATCAACAGTTATTAGCAGCCTTGTATAATCTAGTCATTTCAATAAAATGAAAAACAACACATAGTGACATGCAAAACATTTTAACCAATGTTTTAGCATAACTATATCGCATGATTTTTAATCACATGAATACTTCAATGTATTTGCAATGGTTCATATAGTTATGCACACATTAAATCAATGTTTGGACATAACCATATTCATATTTCATGTAATGTTTTGCAGTTCTATATCAGTCTTATATTTATATCTCATGAAGATTTTTGCAACCCCTTATTCTTCTTAATTTAAACATAGTATTAGTTTTTCTATTTATACCAATAAATAGAAAGATTGTAACATATGTTTTTAATCATGTTCATACCATAACATCATTCCTAATCCCAGGAATACAGATTGTAATAAAAAAAAATATGATTTTATAAAAGCATATGATAATCAAATAATCATGAAGTCCAACATTCATATCTCATGAATAATCATGCAACTCTATATTCATATCTTTATGAACAATCATGCAATCAAACGTTCATATCTCATGAATCAATCATGCATGCTTTATATTCATATCTTATAAAACAATCATGCGGTTCTATATTCATATCTTATGAAACAATCATGCATGCTTTATATTCATATCTTATGAATTTTGTTATTTGCCAATAAAGGAAAGATGATCTACACATATGCTCACAATTCCTAATCCTAGAAATATGAATATCTATATGACAATAATTAAAACATTCAAAAGCATATAGATCTAAAGAGCATAGAATAAACAAAATGAAAGTACTTGTCTTTTATTGTTTTGTGTGCTCTCTCTTGATCTATGCTTCCTCACAGAGATTACTCGAGTCCCTCGGTCTTGATCTTCTTGCAGGTTTGAGTGCATGAAGGAGGTAGCAAATCTCTGCATGGATAAATTGGATCCCATGCAACTTGGAGTACATGCTCTTCTTCAGGAAAAAACTTCTTCCAATGATTATCCTCTTCTTCATATGAGTTCTCAACTCTATGAGTCTCTCATTACACATAAGATCCATTCAATAAGGATAATATACATTCCACAAATCCCTGGGCCATTCAACCAATTCATCCAGTTTTGGAAAGATGGTCATAACACGAATTCTAAAAATTTCATCTTCAAAGAAATGATTGTATCTCTCAAACAGTTGTGAATTTTTGAAATCTGTTGTTGCATAATCTAAATCGACCCATTTGGGAAGTGGGTTTTCAATGGTTTTGTCTAATTCCTCACAAATTGATCAGAAATTCTCCACAATATTTGTCTCATTAAAAGTGACATGAATGGTGCATATTGACTTGCTCTTGGATTCGTCCTGCATTGGATAAAGGCTCCTCACTTATTGAGGTCACGTAGGCATCTAGGTCATGCTCCTCAAGAATTCTTGACACCCTTTCCTTCCATTTGTTGAAGTTGGAAGTACCTTCAAGTCGGTCTTCCAGTTGGACGGAGATCGATGCCATGGATCCAAGCTTTTTCTCAACTCCTCAAGATTATGTAGGCTTTAGTTTGTGTGGGAAAGACTAAGCTCCTTCACACCCTATGCTCTAATACCATGTTAATGTTTTGATCAATAATGGAGATTCTTCTACTTTAAAACTTTTATCAATGACATGATGTGTAACAATTAACAATTCAATCACACACAAAATAATTCATCCATAACACAAGATGTACCCTGGAGGGAATCCTCATAATAAAGAGGATGAAAAACCTGAACAATTATTTAGAGTATAATAGATAGATTGCAGAGACTGACTTTTACAACATAAGAAGATTGCCCGATAAGAGAGAATACAGAGCGATAGATAAGAGAGATCCACTGTAACAACTATCATGAACTTTCCATGTGCCTAGCATATTAATAACAATACATAATGACTGTCATGCAAACCCTAGTGAAAGGTTGCATGAGAATTATCCACACATGTGTTACAATTTTGAATTGTCTTTTTCTTAACAATCAATTCATGCATTGAATCTTCATCATGCACAACTAATGTGTCATACCTTCAATCATGGATATTAACTGATAGTCAACTGACTTTGAAGTGAACTCAATCTCTAACTAAATAATGATCACTTAGTTAACAGGCTAACATAATTGTCATAGTGCAATAACTCGAGTGTCACATGCAACACACTTTTTTAACTGAAGTGTCATTCTTTGATTAGCTTAAGTGTCTTCTGTTAATCTATTTAAAGTGTAAACACTTTAGTTAACTATTATGTCTTTCTTTAATCACATAGTTAACCATTGAATTTTGTTGATTGATTAACACTGAGTTCTTCTTTACTTAGTTGAACGTTGATCCTTAATAGTTAACTGATGCTTTAACTAAAGCATTGATTGAGGCATTCATATTTAACTGAAGCTTTATAAATTGACTTCACTTCGAATTATCTTTATTGCTTATCTCTTTATCTTATTGCATGGTATATCTTTAATCATCTATCATATCATATTATACTCAAAAGAATTGTCACACATATTGATGATCATATGTATTACCCCGAACCATATAGTCATATGCTAAAGTAATTCACTCTAGAGGTGATCAGTCTCTACAGGAGACTTAATAGCTTTATCCATCTTGAATGACCATGGTTAGTAATACATCACATAGTATATCCTCATGACTTGATACAACACAAGTCCCAAGTCTTCATACAACACAATACCCCAGTCTTGATACAACACAAGACCATCTCCAGTTAAGGAAATACATATCATAGGGTACCGTTTATGATCATAATTTAACTTGATACAACACAAGTTCTAACTTGATACAACACAAGTCTACATTCTTGATACAACACACTACTACATTTCGACCAAAAATCCGACGGCTGTCATGTCGGATTTTCGACACTTTCCTGTCGCATGTACGACACTTTGATTTTTTCTTAAGCGTCGGAAACTTGTCGTCGGTTATCCGACACTTAAGTAACCGTCGGTTAAGCGACACTTAACTAACCGTCGGTTAAATGTAAACCATCGGATAAGCGACAGGTATAACCGTCGCTTAAACCATGGCTCTAGAGAGTAAGCATTGCATAAACGACAGATAGAGCTGTCGCTTAAGTGACGGATATGAAGAAAACACGTTGTAAAAACGACATAGCGAGCCGTCGCTTATGGGACGGATATCTAGAACAAGCGTCACAAAAATGACATAGAGAGTTGTCACTTAAGCGACGGATATGAAGAAAAAGCATCGCAAAAACGACATAGAGAGCCGTCGCTTATGGGACGGATATCAAGACCAAGCGTCGCATAAACGACAGCCAGAGCCGTCGCTTAAGCGACGCGTATTAAGAAGAAGCGTCGCATAAACGACAGCTAGAGCTGTCGCTTAAGCGATGACCGTGAATTTTTATTTTTTTTTAAATACCTTAAATATACCTATCTTTCAATTCAATGAATTCGTCTCATAACTGCTATTTTTCTTCCTGGCAGCCAAATGTTTACTAAGTTAAACTTTCCCCAGTACTTAGCCGAGAAGATTAACCAAGAGCTCCATGAGTTCAATTCCACCAGGTCTTTCCAATATAAGTCATACAGAGTATATCTTATTATTCATCAGAATTATGCTATGATGGAGAGTTTTTAATTGAGATTGGTCAATGAGCTTCATGTTCTGCTGCCCGTGATCGAGTGGTTTCCCATGGTCCAAAGGCCTCCCAACAAAAAGGGCTTCTTCTATTATAATAATGCCTTTATTAAATAGTCTCGGTTGAGACAATATGTTCTAATGATGCGAACTAAAGAATCCTACATGGCACCAAATTGTATAGCTCAAGCGCCTAATGGTAGATGTGGCAAATTTACAACATATTTATTAAAAGTTAATTCAACCAGCAAAACAATCAATGATAAATAATAGAAATCATTGAACAAAGGCAATTGTGCAACATTAAATGAAATGAGGTTTAGATAGAAAAAGAATGCAACCGTAAGATGAAGATCAACCTCATCTATCTTGTCCATTGGACCATAAGTTGGGTTTAGCTTATAAGTTTTTTCTGGCTTCTTTATTCTCCTTACTGAACCAACAACTCATTGGGAAACTGTTGGAAAGCCTCCCTGCCTTTTGCACACATTTGGGTTTGCAACTCACTAGACTAGGCTAGATAGCTTTCATCATCTTTGCACATCTTCCATTCATTTTAATTTCTCCTCCGAAAGATCCCAGTTGCTTGGTGATTCTCTCTATCCATTTCCTAAATATTTTTACTTGAGAGATAGAGATAGAGAGAGAGCATCGATCCATCTAAAGACAATAGAAATGACATCATAAAATAAATAGTCTGTAAGACCATGTGCTAAACTTTTGGAACAATTCTTCCATATCATCCACCTCTTACCCTAAGCTGTAAAGTAAACATTGTGATTGAAGGATGCATGTAGACACATTCACTTGCCTCTTTCCCTATGTGTAAGTGCATGTCTGTGAGAATGAGAGAGAGAGAGAGATGAAATTATGAAAAACATCCACCAAGGCCACCTGGTATATGGGACAGAAAGGCTTACAAAGGAAAGAAAAGAGAGAGAGAGAGAGAATTTGAGCTTTCTGTGATGGTGTTACACGACAAAAGATGGTTGTTCTTGACAGCATGGCTAAATCAGTAAAAGCTTCATACCGATTCTTAAGAATGATCTCCAATGTCCAACCATCGACAATAAATGCAACATCCTGCTAACATTTGTATAGAGAGAAAAAACAGACTCAGTTCAGCACACAATTCCAGTAAAATAAAAATAGAAAAACCCTTCCCAGTCAATTTACTTTCAAGTTTCAAATCTTAAATCATGCTTTGCTTTAGCATTCAAAAATATATCCTTCTATTAAAAATGGTTGATAACAATCACAAAAAGAGATCTATGCCACTTTTTCTAAAGCTCAGGGTAGGCTAACTAAGTGCAACTCACACAAGACTAACCTGAAACTGATAGCATCCCGAATAAGAAGCAGTTAAAGAATCCAGATTCAAACACAATAAGCAATAAGTAGCAAACCTTATGTTCAGTACTGCTTATTCTCATGGTAAGAAGAACACGTTCGAGACTTCTGGAGACTTCATCAAGATTTTTCCCTTGAATAAGCAAAAGCTGACCTTCTGGTTCTGTAAGGAATTCAAATCTTGCATTAGCTGCCTGAACAAAAAAATTTAAACATGCTTCAAGTCAAAAGATGGTGATCAATTACAAAAAAAAAATATGATGTGCCAAACATGACATCCCAAATACAATGCAGTATATCATTTTACTATCTTGGTTTACTTTTAAGTTTTCAATAAGTTATAGTAATGATCATGTCCATTATAGATCTAAAAGCTAGTTTGACAAACAATCCCCAAAGATAAAAGAGAAAAAAAAATCAGGAGGAACCCAAAAGGGACTTTACAGTAGGCCCACTTAGCTAGGATTTGCAGCATTTAGACAAGATTGATTTGCCCACCTTAGCACTGATTTTACCTGTTATGCTTTTCAGTCACAATTCTCATCAAATTGCCTCTCTGTGATGTCAATTTCAAGGTATTTCACCATCTGTTTTTGTGAAAAAAATGTAGAGGGTTCTTCAATTCAATTTTGTAAAAAGATAACCAACATTTTTTACCCTATTTTCTGAAATTATCCATATCAGTACAGGTGTTTGTCCATGTAATTGTCATTCTTTCACTCTTTTGAGAGGTTTAGCTGGCTTTTTTCTGGCCTTGTAGTGCATCAATTGCTAGTTATCCTACTCTAATTATTCGTAAATCGTTCAATGGTAAAACCCAACTGAAGAAGGAGAAACAGCAGAAGGTGTACTTATGGTATACAGGAGAACAAGCTATAATAGACTAGCCTTGCTGAAGATCAATTAGAAGCCTCCAAACTGCAGTTCACTGAATTGACATCAATTGTGAAAGAACAATAGGGCATTATTAATGAACAACAAAAACAATCCTTGACCAATCTGCTCAGACCAGCAGACCAGAAATTTCCCATTCTAAATTCATTCTCTTCTCATGCAAAACGATTAACAGTGATGCAGAAGAGATAACTCGTGTCCGTTTTTCTAACGCCGCATGTTTTTCTATAGTTTGTATTCAAGTATGCTCAAAGGGCGTTTTTACCAATTTTTGGTTCATTCTTTGTTGATCACTGATATGCATGGCCCGTGACAAGACAGTAGCTGTGATATGCAATGGAAGTTATGTTAATATTTGCATGAGCCCCTGTTTGCCCTGTTCCCCAGGTGAATGGAGATTAATCCTACAGGGCTAATGTCCTTGTCAACATTTTAATAAAATTATACTCTCTCTCTCTCAATGATATGATAGCTAACCTTGAAATCGTTTCTTCATATGGCATTGACATAAGTGCCCTAATTCCTCCACAACGACTGTGACCAATAACTAATATATGCTCAACCTGTTCATGCAACATTCTACATAATGTAAGAAACCAATTTGGTAAACCTGCCAAATCAACAATTGAGAAGCATCAATTTATGAGACCATGTATAAAAAAAATTATCAAGAAAAACAGAGAAGCAACTGAAATGAAGTATCCTTCAAAAGTCCATTGTTAAGGAACAGAGTCTTGCCTTGAGAGAGAGAACGGAAAATTCCAATGCAGCACTAGTTCCAGAAATGTCATTCTGCAAGGGATTCTACAAAGTCATTGCATGATGACCACAACATATGCTTCAATGTTATTCCTAAGAAAATGTTTAAAATACCTATGAACCTTCAACTCAAGTAACTATACCCTACCAGCTCCTTGCTGATTAAGAACACGGAATGCATTGATGTCATTGAGTTTTGGATGATGTCCATAAAAGTAAGCTAGTGCTATAGTCACTGCCTCCCTGTCAACATTTTCATCATCAATTTGTAACATGACTACTGGAGCACCAGCTTCTTTCCATGGACCTTGAAGCATGTGCCTGCATTACAAGAAACAAATTACTGAATTAGACAATAATATTTTAAAAGTGATCATGGACTAAAGAAGAGATTAACAAATCAGATACAATTAACTCTGATACCACTTTAATGAACTAAACTATTTATTAACTGAGCCATCACAAAAATACAGGGCAAGAGTCCATAACTATAATGTCCAAAGAACAGAAATAATATTTAATAATAATGAATGAGATAATGATGATTTAAAAGTATTCAAAAGGAGTCCTTATATAGTGATGCAACCCTAGGTCATAAATGTAATTTATGTTAATTAAATAGTAGTTATTCTCAACTGCCAAATCCAGAATAAATAAATAATTGTTGTCAAATTTCAATATTCTTATTGCAGATTCTTGGAGTAATCTATCCTATGACAGACAAGTAGAGTGAAGAGTTTTGATTTGTTTCATATATACAGTTCATTGATATATTAGTTGGCATAACCTTATGCCCAAGAGGTGGCAGGACCAGTAGAGAGACATACTTGTAACATATATACACCTGAAAATGTTTTGAGGTTGTCTGCCAGGTTTTTTCCGAAACACTTCTGATGGACACCTCACAAGCAACGGAAGCTTCAGCAGTTGCTGCAACAAGGGGGTATATGTTCCGCCAGAGTTGCCCTGGACTGGCAACAGGCACCACCAGCAATAAATAGTCCCCTTGCGAAAGCACACTCCCACAAGA
>LPNX010555613.1:3144-120954 GCA_001517045.1 Pseudotsuga menziesii | reverse complement strand
TGCCTTGGCCTCTGCCCATCTGGTAAGGTACTCTGTTCCAGTGATGATGTATCTCGCACCTGTGCGCTTCCCGGGTGGGTTGATTGGACCCACAAAGTCGATCTCCCATTTGTCGAATGCGCGCAGCGTGACCTGCGGTCGCAGCGACATTTCATCACGGCGCGAGGGTTTTCCTACCCTTTGGCAGATATCGTAGCATCTGCAGAAGTCCTTTGTATCTTTATGCAGTGTAGGCCACCACAAGCCTGCGTCTAGAATTTTCTGCGCAGTCGGTTTTCCTGCATAATGTCCCCCTGCGGTTCCTGAGTGAGCCTCTTTAATAATAGTGTCTTTCTCATGTGGCATCACACATCTGTGCAGAACTTCATCCGGACCTAACTTGTATAGACATCCTGCAATGAGGGTGAAGTCTGCTGCCTTAACAACCAACTGCTTCTTTTGTTGTTTAGTAAAGTCGTCAGGTGCTACTCCTGTGGTGAGGAATTGAATAATGTCAGCGTAGTACTCATCTGCAATCTGTATGGAAAACAACGGTGCATCTGGTAGATTGTCTTCTAGGTTACTGGGCTCTTCTCCTGAGTCTAGCCGTGACAGATGGTCTGGTCCTGCGTTCAGTCTGCCTGGTTTCACAATGATTTCAAAGTCATACTCCTGGAAGAGGAGTAACCATCTACAGATTCTCCCCCCTAACACTGGTTTATTGACTAGGTACTTTAATGCGGAATGATCAGTAAACATTTTAAACGAGGCCCCCAATAGATAGTGCCTGAACTTCTGCAGTGCGTATACCATAGCTAAACCCTCCCTTTCTGTTGTGGTGTAGTTTTTTTCTGCTGTGGATAACTTTCTGCTGGAATATGCGATGGGGTGGTCAAGATCCCCTTCTCCTGGCTGGGTTAAGACGACTCCTAATGTGATGCCGGATGCATCCACATGTACATGAAAAGGCTTAGTCCAATCCAGGAATACTAGGATGGGTGCTGTGACCATCTTCTCCTTAAGTATGTCTAGGCTCTGCTGGCATTCCTCGTTCCATAGGAATTTTACATCCTTTTTGAGCAATTTTTCCATCGGCGCTGTAATCTTTGTGTAGCCCTTGATGAACTTTCTGTAGTACCCGGTATGACCAAGTACTGTCCTCAGTTGCTTGACTGAATTAGGTGCTGGAAGGTTTACAATGATAGCGATCTTGGCGGGATCTACCATCAAGCCTTGTCTATAGACAATGTGACCCAACAAGATACCAAATGGTGCACAGAATATACATTTTTTCAAGTTTAGAGATATCTGGTACTGCCTACATTTTTCTAACATCAGTCTTAGATCGCCTATGTGCTTATTGATTAACCCAAATACAGTCCAATCATCAAAATATACTTCCAAGAATTTATGAATGTATTCTTTAAATACAACAACTACTACTCTAGAGAATATAGCTGGTGCATTCTTAAGACCAAAGGGCATTACCGTATACTGGAACGAGCCCCATTCTGTTGCAAATGTAGTCTTGGATCGATCTTCTGGGTGTATTTTGATCTGGTGGTAGCCTGAAAACCCGTCAGTGAAGGAGTAGACCTCTTGTCCTCCCACGTTGTCTAATACTTCGTCAGTGGACGGTGTTGGAAATGGATCATGAAGTGATGCATCGTTGAGTTTTCGCAGATCAACACAGATCCTTATGTCCCCTTTTGTTTTCTTCTCTTGCACTACCATAGGGTTAACCCATTTGCTTTCCTCTACTGGTTCAATGATGCCTGCTGTTAGCATTTTATCAATCTCGTCCTTTACCTTTTCTTTGTACCGCAGGTTCAATCTGTATGGACGCTGCTTAACTGGTCTAGCATCCTCCTTTAGTGGTATCCTCATGACTCGCAAGTCGCCAACTATTCCCTTCATCTCTGTGAACTTGGTGGGAAATAGGTCTTGATAATCATGTAGCAGATCTGCAATCTGTCCAACTGTTTCATTATTCCAGTAGTCTCCAATAGAGGCAAACTTGGGTTCTTCGTTTGTGCCAATATTGATCTTTTTGATCTTGATGGGCTCGGTGATCGCTGGAATCTCTAGCTGTGGTCCCTCCACTTCGCGAGTGCCTTTCGATTTTGGAATGTTGGTATTGCGAGGATCCTCATCCGCTTCCTCTGATTCTGATGTGAAATTATAGCATTCCAACGCCTCTTCTAACTGGATAGTCCATTCAGGTTGGACTGGTACTGAGATAGTATGATCCTCAAAAATCTTTGTCTTGATGATATCTAGGGCCTGGGCAACGCTTGGATGTTCTGATTCAAATGCAAAGGTAAGTAGGAAGGTGTCTATCATAAGTGACCATGTGGTTGTTCCCTTGCGCAGCTTGGTCTATGTATACCAGTTCCTTGGAATTGTGTCCAATGTGTGAATGAATCTGTGAACCCATTCATCCTCTAGAATATCCGACCAGTTTTGTTCACATATCTGAATGTGTACCATGGGGTCAGTTTATCCTGTGTACTTGCACTGAGCATACCTTCTGTCGTCGCAAAATCTTATTGCCATCAGTCTTTTGATGTTATCCCATGATGCGATGTTTTCTTTATGCGCATACCACCATCTTGCAGGTGTGGCTCTAACTGCAAGGTCCATAGCTGCGATCCTCTGTTCAGGGGGAGTTTGTTGCTCAAATTGTTCGAGAAAATCTTGGATGTCTATCAATCCGTGATATGATGGAGTCTCAGTGACCTCGACACCAATCCATCGCAATGACTTACTTATAAACGCACATCTGCGTGATGATACTTCGTATAGTCTGTTCTACCAGTTTTCTAGACCAACATCCGATTCTGATGCGCATGAGCTGTCACATTGCCAACTAATATGCCCTTCTACAGTGGGATTGATATAATCATTCTGGTTTGCTGTCATCTGGTAGAGACTCTCCATATTATGTACCTCTTCCTCTGCTCGGATAGGTTCAATATATCTAGGTCCTTGGTAAGGATCCAGCGGTGAGATGACCTGGATCCGCGCATCCTCAAAGGTCATTTGTCTTTTCTTTAGGTCAATGACAGCTTTGCTGCCAATTGCCCAATCAATACTCAGTAGTGCTGGATATGGTCGACTGTCACCAATGATTTCTATGACCTCGAAGTCCACGAAAGTACAAACTCCGTCGATATCAACTGGCACCTGCGATAACCGACCCAATGGTGATACTCACTGCTGATTAGCTAGTCTCAGGTGGATAGGTGATAGGGCTAACTGAGGACTACCCATCTGTTCCCATGTCTGCTTGGTTAGAACGTTCACCTCTGATCCTAGGTCTAAGACAACCTCATCCATTTCAAACTCACCGATCTGGGCTGTGAATTTCATCTCTCGTCCTGTCCTGGCATGTCTTGTAATATTATGGACAGCACGGTGTGCACTGTCCGAGAGAGAGGGTTGCTGGCACTGGTCTATCATACGATGTAGCTCACCAACAGCTTTATCATTTCTCAGGAGTTTCAAGCAGCTGTGCAGGAAGGCTTGTATACTTCCTGTCGATTCATCCTCATCGCATCTTCCGGATGTGGTAGTCTGCTGTGCCTGCTCAAGGTTATTGCTACAAGGTTCTGGCTGCGGTACGCCCCTAGACGGCGGTACCTGCGGTCCTGCTAGTGTTGGTTCAACAAAGGAAGCCTTAGCTTCGTGAAAGGTCTCCTTATTCTTCTGTAGGTTGAGTGCAGTTGCTTTAGTAGGAGCTCTGCGCACCCACCCCTGACTGGTGTTCTGTCCGGTGTCCTGCGATGTGCCACTGGTGGAAGCACCGCTCCGAGTCACAATGTTAACTACTGGTTCTGGTTCCTTAGGTTCAGCAGCAATGAGCTGGATATTCTGGTGCGCAACTGGTTTAGGATCTCTGATCTTAGCGATCAATATGGGACACTCTTCTATGGTATGCTCATAAGATTTGTAGTAATTACAAGTGGTGGTGGCGTTCTGGCAGTCCCTAGCATAGTGTCCGACAATCCCACAATTATAACAAGTGACTGGTCCACGACCTTGACCAAAACCTCCTTCTCTTGCGAAGCCTCCTCCACGGCCTCGTCCTCTGAATCCTCCTCCTTGGCCTCCATACGGCTGAACCAACTGTCTTCCTATTGCTGGACCCTGTGCGTCTGCTTGGACTCTGTACACATCCTGTGTTCTTTCTGACAGGAGGTCATAAGCTCGGCAATCTTGTGGATCATGCCCGACGGATTTACAGAAGATACAGTAAAGATTTTTAGGTGTCTGGACGTACTTTTGAAGCAAAGGGAATTGCGGAGGTGGATGTCCTTGAGTTTTACATATTTCACACCATGGCCCTCGTGTTCGTGGTAAGGGGTTAGGAGCCCCTGACGCTAAATATTCTGCAAAGACTGGACAGTTGTATTTACTGTGGCCCTGTTCTCTGCACTTTATGCACCATATGTCTTGCATAGCCTCTTTCCCTTTTTTAAGTTCATGTATCTGTAAGGTGAGGTTGGCCAACTGGGTCTGTAGAGTTGTCATCCCTGTACTGGTTTCTGCTAAAGGTGAAGCCTCTAGTTTCATTGCCATCTCCAGCGCTTCATCTTGAGTAGTGAGTTTCTGTTGCATTAGTGGCATTCTGATGTGGGGGAGCAGGGCTGCGATAAACCATTCTTTATGCTGCTCTGGTGCAAAATCGAAACTTACTTGGTCTATAAGAGCTTTGAATTTCTGGTCAAAGTCCCAGACTGACTCTGACAGTAGTTGTTTAATATCCTTAAGCTCTGTAATGCACTGAGACTCATATTTAGGTTTCTTGAACTCTTTAATCATGGCGTTCTTGACCTGGGTGAGCGTCTTGGGTAATGTAGTATACTTTATGTACCATGTTAAGGCTCTATCTCTTAGTGTGGTAACCAGCTGTACAAGTTTAAGGTTATCATCGTTGATTGTTTTAATGGTCCACATAGCTTCGCATAGGAACCAATGTTGTTCTGGGTCTTCTGCTCCTGTACCTTTAAAAATAGGTAACTTCATGTCATCTCCCATTCTATTCCTCTGTGGTGGGTTCTGACTGACTGGAGTACTACCACTCAGTGGTGTAGGTGAAGGTGCTGTAACGGGAGTGGGTACTGACTGTGAACTACTAGATGGAGTACCTACGGTATTATTCTGAGTCCCGGTCTGCTTCTGTGGAGTATAGGGGTGGTAAGGGATACCCCCCTCTGGTACTTCGATGGTGCTAGGGCTCTGCTGTCTAATACTGTTTGAACTGTCTTCAAATATACGAGAACTAAATGCTACTTTATACTTCTTTCCACTCCGTGTTCGTCCAATGTCATCAAAATCACTTTCAAACTCTTGTGACATTACTAGCTTTACTTATTCATCGGAGACTAGATCCATTGTTCCTTTTTCATACAGCAACATCTTAAGGGATAAGTTTAGAGATCTTAGGTACTTACCGCGATATCCTTTGAAGAAGTATCGTTCGGCTGCGCTGAAGCTCTTTCTTTGGTCAACTGCAAACTCTGTAACGTAGCCTTCTAGCACACTAGTGAGCCAGAAGTCCACTGCTCTCGTAATCGGGTTGTGAAGGTTCTGTACGGTCTGAATCAGCTCCGGTGTCCAGACGATGTTTCTCTTCTTCTTGAAGGTGTTGCTATCTGTCAACTTGGATAACCAATCGAAAAGCTCATTTCCGTAGGTTACAAAAAATATAGCGTGTATGTCTGAAGCGATGTGCTTCTCTAGCCAGGCCTCTGTGCTTAGTCTCGGACTCCTGTTCTCTTTCTTGGCGAACTCCGTTAAGTCTGAATCCAGCCACTGGTGAAATTCTTCTCGCGTAGGATTCCAACAGAACATGGACTCCCAGTCGTTTAAACCGGCAATGGAACCATTTGTTGATTGCATGGGCAGACCCGGGTTTACTATCATTAATCAACAACACCCCAAACTCACTGGCCCTTTCGGCGACAGATCGCGAAGCGATCTGAAGTCTCACCCGAAGTGAATCTAATGGGTTGGACAACACTCAAGTGTCTTGGACCAGGTTCTGCGCATCCTACTTCTTTTCCCCTACTCCTGCGCACCACTAGATCAACTAGCCCTGCGCACCGCTCATCTCCCTCTACTCACAGCACTGTTTACCCGTGCGATACTTAATCCGGGGCACGTCGCACGATTTCCTCCCGTGTCGCACAACTTCCACTTACTCACAATATTCCCAACCTTACCACATTTCTGCGCACCGCGGAACATCCATCCCCTCCTCAACGCTAAGCCCTCAGCTCGCAGTATCGCGCAACGCAGCTCCTCTGCTGATGCGATATCGCCTCTCTGCGATATCTTACCACTACGACCTTGCGCTCTTAGCGTTGACTGTGCCGATGTATGAAACTCTACTTCTCAGAAATATATTGTGAGTAACTGGTCCTTAGAGACAGACGTAAAGGAGTCTTTTAACAGTCTACTGTTAAAACTTCAACTTATCTTTTATCCTCTTGCATTATCATGAGCTGAATGATACATACATTCATCTACTGCTACTATCATTACATGCATAATAACCAATAACAATCAGCAAATACAATCACATCCATTCAACATATAACACACAGATTTAACGTGGTTCACCCCCGGGATGGGAGCTACGTCCACCAAACTGTGCTTCTATTATATGTATCTTGAGGGAAGTTAGCACAGTCCGTTGCACTACAAATACAACGCAAGGTCTCTTCTCAATCTCTGATATTGTCTCTTGATTACCTTTCTCTCAATATCCCTTCCCTCTCTGCTCTCTCTCTGTGGATGGTTACATACAGACTCAATTGACTCACAGACAACTAGGTGTCTGGATCGTTACAACGCAGTCTGCCTGACTGATTCCTCAATCTACCAAGCTATCGACTGACCAACTATCTACTGATTGATTATCTAACCAACCCTTTACAATACAAAAATGCAAGCTTTTATAGGCATCCCGAAGGTCGTGCCATTACAACACTGTGGGCCTATCCCAACAGTAACCCATACCCTTAATAGTGACAGTCGGTCCTCTCTGTCCTTGAGGTAGCCGCTTCCCGTCACACCGCAGCTCTCTGCAGTCTTCCATGCTTCCCGGCACTGACCATGGGTACTATGCACCGCTTCTCTTTCTGTCCTTCGTCTTCAATGCTTGAGCCTCGTTGCTCCTTCTTCTTTATGAGGGTCGCTGAGCCCTCCTGTCTTCCGCCGTTGCCTTCAATGCAGTGGTTGAGCTTTCTTCTCTCGGCCGCTCAGGTACCGTTGCCTTCTTGAATCTTCTATCCCAACAAGTCATAGTTTCCGGCTCTGCTCTCCAGCTGGAAACGTGCTACGGCGTCGTAGCACCGCCTTCTCTCTTTCCGCCAAAACTTCTCTCTTTCCGCCAAAACTTCTCTCTTTCCGCCAAAACTAGCAGCTTCTTCTGTAGCTGCGGGATCCTGCTCCAATAGTGGGTTTCTATTGATCAGAAGTCAACTTTCGGATATGTATTCATGTTTGGTGGTGGCCCTATTTGCTGGTCAAGCAAAAAGCAGGCTGCCATAGCACTATCTTCAGCAGAGGCCGAGTATCGAGGAGCGGTGAATGCTTGCATCCAAGCAGTTTGGTTGCAAGGCATTCTTTCAGAGTTTGATCTTGGTAGTAATTTGTCAACTGTCCTATTTTGTGACAACCAGAGTGTTATTAAGATATCCATGGATCCAGTTACCAGGCAGAGGACCAAACATGTAGAGATTCACATGCACTACATCAGGGAGCTAGTGCATGATAGGACCATCATTCTGCAATACTGCCCGACTGATGAGCAGATTGCAGACATCTTCACCAACAGATTTTCAGAAAATAAGTTCACTTACCTCCATTCACTATTGGGGGTGAGTTCATTAGGGTGATCCAGACTACTTTCAGTGTTCAGCTTGAGGGGGGTTTTTTCCCACTGGGTTTTCCCTCTTTTCCTCACTTAGTTTGTTTTGATAATTGTTTTAGTTTCTTATTGTACAGGGTGACCTATGGCCTTTGTTTCCAGGGCCCTATCATTTTATGCATCTATGTTTTCTAACTCTTCCTGAGTATAGCTTAAGGGGGGGTGTCGGAGACATTTACCATCATACTCACTCTTCCGGTCAAATTTTCCTAGTTAAACCACTATCCTAAGTTTAATTGACATCAGTGGAGCATTAATTACCATCATCCCAGTCACTCCCACGCCTACCTACAGTCAAGGAGGCTAACTGGAGCACTCCAGGGGTGATCTGTGTGACATTAATGCACCTAATTGCTAACTGGTGGTTACTTTCAGTTCAACAAGTCAGTTATAGTTAGTTAAGGCACCTCCATTCATTAAATATATTATTTAATGATTATTTATTATTATTTAATGAACTGGAGTTAACAAGGTGCCTCCACCAACTTCTGATGGTCAGTTCAGCTTCAGTTAACCTCATCAGGGTTCATTGGAGTCATGCAGTACTAGCACTTGATGGTTGGTTTGCTATGACATGTGTTTGATCTCCTTCAGTTGAGATTAAGTCATTTATTGCACTCCAACTTCAGTTAGGTTTTGGTGAGTCAATTAGGGTTTTGGTCAAGTGGTTAACTGAGTGAGATTGCATGGCAAAGAGTCAGTTAATCTAGACTCACTCATTGAATTCGAATTGTCCCTTAGGTATTCGAATTATTCATGGAGTTAAGCCATTGCTCTGCATGGATATTGTAACCATTTTATTGTTTATAAAATATACAGAGAGGAAACCTATTCTGGTTCCAGTTATTTTCCAATTCATGAGTATTTGTTAATAATTCTTTGATGATTTTGATTCCTAGTTCCTAGATCATGTGCAAGAATTAATACCAATGACCCCCACGGGTTAGAAAACCATTCCTTAACCTTAGGAATCATTCCTTTTTTATTTAACGTTGCATTGTCGTAGCTAGCTGTAGGTTTATTTTAATTGATGTGCATATTTACATGATGCCAAAACTATAATGTGCCGGATAACACGATATGCCATCAGCAACGATCCCTATTGCTGAAACATAACATAGACGAATCGATGGTGGGGATTTTTCCTTTAGCTTCACACCACGATTTATTACAATATATACATCATGTACCTTTTAATACAAACGGGGTCAAAACCGAGGCATTACAATCCCCTCCCCCTTGGAATAACACCGTCCTCGGTGTTCCAATATATAGGAATACATATACAATTTGTACATCCAAAATTTCAAAATTTTGCAGATCTGTCCCATGTTCAATTATTTACTTGAACTTTCAGAACCAAGCCCCTCAGCTTCCACGAGCTTCTCCTGCTAGTTCTCATCTTTCGGCTCATCACCAAGTTGAGGAACTTTGTGGCTGCTGCCCTCTTTATGTTCCCTCATTGGGCAGTCCCGACGTAAATGATGTCCTCCGCATTTCCAACATTTTGTTGGTTGCTTCATCTTTACCTACTCAATTTCCTTTGAGTCTTCATGCCTGGACCGTTTCTTAATGGATCGCTTGGATGAATGTCCCATCATTGATCCACCTTCCTTGCCTTTACAGATTGCTCCCAGAAGGCTTTTTACCTCCTTTTGGAAACCAATAGAGTCTTGTAAAATCTGGTGGTTCATCTCATTCTTCCTTTTCTATATCTTGAGCATCTCTCCAAGATTCTCTTGGGTCCTGGTAATAATTTGAAGGAGAATTCCAGCCAAGTCTAGGAACTTTCGGTCTACTGCCATGATCAATGTGCACCACTGGATTTCACCTTTTTCACCAAGGATACTTTCATATTCTTCATGCCTTCCCAAATGGCACATGAGATCATTCATGTCCATTCTTGGGCAGGGAATTAACCATTCCAGCATTCACAATTTACTTTAAGCAAATACACACATTCCATTTTCAGTCATACATGCATTCAACAATATTTTGTTTTCACAATGCATAAATATATACATATATATAATCAAAAGGAAAGAGAGAGCAGCAAGAGTTTTTCCCCTCTTTGTTTCGTTCCATCCTAGAACCCACACCACTGCTATGGATTTTCATGATCTCAGCCTCTTTCACTTCACTATGAATGTTGGACCAATACCTCTTGGTCATGACACTTAGTGTCTCTGGTCTATTTCAAACCTCTCAACCATGGAGCCTCCCCACATGGTTTGTCTTGGCTGCTAGGAACTTCATAGTCTCACTAACACCTTTTTCATTACTGCTCATTCTGAGCTCTTTAGGACAGTCACATGTCCACATGCACCCCTAGGATGCTCTCGTAGTCCTCACTTCCAGCGATACCTATATTCATACATTGAATAAATTCACATGTTTAGTTTATTCTCATTAGTTTTTATCTCTTAACAAGAGCTTAGAACATCATAACCAAATCATATACACATGCATATTCATAAGTAAGAATTGCAAAATAATCCAATACTTATATGTATTGTGCATTTCCTCATTGGTCCATAGGATCTTGCCTCGCTTTGCAAGCCTTGGGATCGTCTATGGACTTGGATGTTAGACCAGCATGCAAGCTGCTTCACAACATCCTTTTATACATATATCAGGCACAGTCAAGCCCACCTTTAGTTGGGTTTATCAGACCGTCAACAAATCACCTGCACTTATATCAACAATGCACTTATATCAACAACCAATCATCATCCAAGCCAACACCATTGGGTTTATCAGGCCATCAACAATAACGACCATTTCTAGGTTTCATTTCCAGTAGTGAGCTCTAATTCCACTACCCCATATCACACAAGGGACCACTCCCTTATCTGAGTTGACAGTCCCTCAGGACTGTCTCCTTCTCTGTGTTCTTTAGAGAGACCACTCCCTTCTCTGAGTTAACAGTCCCTCAGGAATGTCTCCTTCTCTGTAGAAGGTAGGATGAGCTCAAGCCATTGTCCATTTAGTGTACAACACCAAAATACATCTGTTTAGCCTGACAACACAAGCAATATAAGCATATTCATCAGCTTTATTGTTCTAAAAATGTAATCACATTTCATATCATTCACTATCAAGTATTGATACACTAGGAGTGCGTCCACTCCCTAAGGTGTAATCAATATTGAAAAACCCTTCCATGATTCGAAATTGGAAAAGTGTGCACCCTTTTCCGGTGTGTGCCATGTAGGTCCTATTCATACTCAAGCAATCTGCTACAATGGAAATAAAATCAAAACATGTTCTGCATATTGAATTCAACAATTTGACATGCAAATTCTTAGCTAGGGTTATAGAACACTTATCCATTTGTTGAGGCAGTATTCCTTCGTTGAGGAGGAATGGGGGCTCCCTTCTCTGAGTTAACAGTCCCTTGGTTTGCCATCCGAATTCCTTTTTACATTTCATATACACACATGTCTTACCAACATAATATATACCGTCTCACTCATGTGTCTTACCAAAGATGTAGTGCAGATGAGACATTTCCAAAATGTCCAATTGAGTGTCACCCGAAACCCATTTCCAAGATAAGGGAAAACCTTCCCATGAAGTTTGGCTCCTGCAGGCCATCACACATGATCTTCTTGCAGTGTGTACCTCTGGCACATTCATCAAATAGCCAAACAGTCAATCATTATATGATAATACAATCCAAATTGATTGTTCCATAACCAATAAATGACATTAGTAATTAAATTCAATAGGAGTTTGCAATTCTGTCTACTACAGAAATTGGTTTGCTTGGCAATGAGGTGATCCTCAATTGTGGGTCTCTTGTAAGCAACACCACTATTCCCATTATACTTTTATGCTTACTAGAATAACATGAATACCCACTTGCAGTGCGTCCTCCTGACAAAATCTTATGCAAGCCAATAGTGATTAGTAGTTGTCAGCAATTTCTTAAGTTCAAAATTCACAAATTCAAATTTACCACTCATTACGCATACAAACTAGTTTCATAGCCATGAGACTCTTCTCATGAAGTTTTGCTCTTTCACATGGTAGGTTTCAGCCTTTGTCATCGTCTTACCCATTTTTCCATGCCCCAACAATCTACCTGAAACCTGAACTTCAGTCAGCCAAACATTTAGTAAGTTTTGATGCATATAAATTTTTCATTGCTGCAACAAGCACTGAAGCATTTTCAGAATTTATAAAATTCAAATACTTCCAGCTGTTAATCACAACAATATTACCAAAACTCATTTACTTCATGCAATCATTGTCATACTAACATTTTCAAGGTATAGTCACATCATTTATGCAATTTAAATGAATTGTTTAGATACTCCTTACTTCACAAGCGTATCATTATATCACCTTGCCCTTCCATAAAGCATTTCTGGCAGCCAATTGATCATGACTACCCTCTTCATGCACTTACTGTCCTGCATTCACATTAGCCCTTGAAATGGTTCTAGAATTGTCATCAATTCATCATTTCAACCATTAGTTATTCATAATGACACATACACTATCTTTATGCATTCATGCATTGCATCAAAACATCTACTCATACTTTTCATTTGCATCTATTCAATGCATAACCACAAGATTTATGAAACCTTTTAATGCATATCCACTCAATGCTACCTTTCATTGATTCCAGAATACGATGCATTCAATCATACCATGGATGGCCTAACCATGACTACTTCATATAGGATGCATTGCTATAATCAAGACCATCAATACTTACTTTCTTTGGGCTACTAAGGCTCATAACAACACATAATACATGCATGACACATTTCTATATGAATGCAGTATAAAATTCAAATACCCACATGGTATGAGACCTCTTGCTTTTACCACTCCATGCAGTTGTCATAATTAAACTCTTACCTTCATGGGTCCTACTTACACCCTTGACATTACCATTTTGGTTGGTACTTTGCAGGAGTTTGCATAATTTGCTCACCAACTTTTGATTCTGGACTTGTTGCCTTATCCCTTTCTCCATAGGGTTGCTAGTCACATTCGTCAACATCAGCAACATATTCAACCATGTCCATGTTGTCGTTTGTTTTTCCACTAATGCCAACATCAATGCAATAACTACCATTAGTGGTTCATTATACATGTATAATTCTTACTAATCTTACCAACATGTAATATCCTATGCATGCAAGGCATATCTTCATACATTTCATGTATGAAACTTATAAATGTAATTATAATTAGCAAGATGGGGTTTAAGGAAATTTCCCTTTTCAAGTCCCTCATCCCTGCATGGAACTTCTTTTCCACACAACAACCGGTTTGACTTCATGGTCTCGCTACCGCTAGGCATGCAATTCTCGGATTTGTCCCTTTTGACAGCAGCACATTTCTCTTTCAAGCAATCACTAGCACTTTGCTGCTCCACACTCAAATTCCAGTGACTCTCCCTTGTTCCTTGCTGGATAAGCTTCCCAACACCTATCCACATGCTTCATTATGATCTTGGATGTGAAAACCACATCATTTAAAAAATGATGGCAAGACACACCACTGAATTTTGGTCAGGAATACTAATTTCAATCACTTAGGGTTTTCTTCCTTTTCAGTCCTGAAACTGCTGAAAATCCAATGAAAAATTCTTCACTAGACACCAGCTAAGATTCGCTGGAACTTTCACTAGAAACCCAAAATTCTCCTTTGTCAAAATCGGGTCTCATCCCAACTACTTTTCCGACATTTCGGCGATCAGAACATCTAGCTCGTCAGCGATCTGTCTGCTTATTTTTTTCTGGTGTTTTTGCAGGAAAAAGAACTAAACTTCTGATCTACATTGGTGAGAAAACTAACTGTTCATTGAGTGCATAGTCCCTTGAGTAGTCGTAATGGCGGAAAGTGATCGTTCTACAGTTTCCACAGGTGAACCAACTAGGCTTCCGATCTGCATCGGTGAGTTGCTCGTCTATTTATTTCCGTTGTATCGGGCCTGCAGTGGTCTATTATCCTGAGTCTTATCGATGACTTGCTTGTTTAATTTAGTCCGCCATATCGGGTCCTTAGTCATCTATCGTTCCGAATTCCATTGGCGATAGCATAGCCTAACCGCTGCGTCGACGGCCAGGTGCCCTATGCATCGAACGGTTAGTCCCTTCGATGTCTACAACAGTGGTTCCATAGGCATTAACTCTTCCGAGTGGCATCTTTAATCATTTTCAATCGGCGATCGGATCTGTTGTTTCATCGGATGGGTTGGTATCGGTAGATTTAAACCCCATACTTCTGCAGTGTCGGCACTCCCGAGCACTAAACACCACTATAGTTATTAGAACCATAATTCACTACCACCTTAGCATCGGCGGAATATTTGACTAAGCAGCCACAACTACAGTTCACCTTCATTGAACCTTTTTCGATCGACGATTCGATCCACTAAGATTGCCCGATGGCCAATGATCTCGTGCCTTAGAGAAAATTTTGAATTTTCTTCCTGCCTTGTCTTCCGCCGCATCAGCTTTTCCATCTGCTATTCATCAGCGATGACAACGACTATCTCCTCCGATCGGCGACACAACCATCACAACATCGGTAAGTGGAACCTGTATCCATTGGAGGATTAGTGCACTAGGCTTCCGCAATGGCGGCTCTTGAAACACTAATTCCTTTCGATGTTCATCGGCGACCCGGACAACTAACATTTCTCGATGGCCGATGAGGTCAACACTTAGAAAAATTTTGGAAATTTCCTCCTCCATCTTCCGTCACATCGGCCATTGGATCAACTATCCATCGGGTGGGTAGTGTCTTAGGCTGCCACAACGGCGAGTGCGTAATCAGCTAAATGTTTTCGATGTAGTTCATCGGCAGTTCCCTCGTCTAACCATTGGTGATGGAAACAACTATCTTCCACTGATCGCCAATGGTTAGACTTTGAAAAAGTTTTCAAAAATCTTTCTCTTTACCTTCTTCCGCTGCTTCATCGGCTCGACCATTTCCTGTCCATCATCGATCAAATCAATTGTTATTTTTCGATCGGTGAACTGAAGCACATTGGCATCAGCAGTCGAAACTTTTCCTCATCAAAAGACTAGTACTTTAGGCTTCCGCAATGATGGGCGCATGAACCACTAACATCTTCTGATGGCTGATGATTTCATTACTTAGAGAAGATTTTCAAAAATTTCATGCTGCGTCGGCTACCGGAATGTCTTCCCTCCACGGCATCGGCGGTCGGAGGCTCTATCTGTTGGAAGGATAGTCCTCTAGCCGTCCACAATGGTGGCGTTCAATCAGCTAAGCATCTGCGACGTGATCAACTAATCGTCACCGATTCATCCAACTAATTTTGATGCCGGGTCTTGCATCAGAGATCCATCTGTCTAAGTTTTTCGATGTGCCGACGGCCAAATACTTAGAAAACTTTTGTGAATTTTCTGTCTTCACCCATTTTTCCTGGTTTCTTCTGGGCAGTAGGCAACGCGCCTCTGTTAACTATTTCTCATGGCCCTTTGAGGCCCATGCTGCAACATAAGCTCTGTCACTGCATCTTCATGGCCCATTTAGGCCCATGCTACAACCAAAGCTTTGATACCATACTGTAACATCCCCGACCCTCCAACCAACGAAGAGGATGCTACTATCACAAAACATACGGGCAAATATCCCCATGAACATGAACATGCATATAATGCTGAAATAAAAAGCTTAAAACATAATACATGCTAAGACGCATAATCCTTCATATACATAGCGGAAGCAAACATACACTCAATCAAGCATGCCACATGTTCATTATATTCATTAATCAATAATATAAATGTAGACACGAAATAGTCAAGAATACTTATCTTAAACAGGATTCGTCCCGTAACCAGCTACGTCGCTGCAATGTTCCACCCAACCATAGGCCAACGTGCTCATCAATCTCTTAGCAACACTACCACCCTTGAGCTGGGCATGATTCCTCAAGGAATAAGGGTCAAAGCAGGCTTACACATAGCCAAGGTACACAAATCATCCAAGCCCACCCAGTAGGGTTTATCAGGCCATCAAGGAGCTAGGAAAGGGTAAATGCTAAGCCGATGGCCTCAATGGAGAGCTAAGGACACCTACACCAAAGTTAACCTAACCTTTAAGACATCCACACACTCGACACTAGGAATCAGTCCTTTCTCTGCTTCACAGCCCCTCAGGCCCTAACTTCCCTTTCCAATACTCTTCAAGGGTTGTGGAGAAGAAATCCAGCAGTCTAACTCTGTCTGAGTGGATCCAAACACTAGGTTTCTTAAGCATACCCAGCCTCTAATCCTGCTCTAAATAGTCCAAAGACCAACCACTGCATGCCGTAGTAAAACAAACAGTTCGCAGCTCTGTGAAGAAGGTAAAGATAACATGGTGAGAACCCCAAACAAAAAGGTGAACATAGCTCAGGTCAAACAAGACGTTTCAGAGCTGTTCTTGGCCCTAGTGCGGCCAAAACACTCAGCAACAACCCCACAAGATATTGGCACATGCATCAACCAATACCAAGGAAAATAAACAGCAGCCCCCAATCATATAAGGAAATGACGACAGCATTACATAGCAACCTAAAACCAGGGTAAATCAACAGCCCCAATCTTATCATAAAATAATGGCAACCTTACATCGTCCACAAATGGGAAAGAAGCAAAACTCCCATCATAGACAGGGGAAAACTCAGCCAACGAATGCGGAAATCAATAGCCAACCAACATCCATGAGCCCACAGCACACAATCCCCAATGTAAATGCTAAGGAACTCAGATAGGTAGAAATGGGAAAGGAACCGATTCCCAATCTGTACGTGAGGGAGAAGAACGCAGCCAATAGAATGGTGGAAGAAAACATAGCCCCGATTCAATGATGGGGTAGCAGAACATTACACAGTCTAACAATGGTGGAGAAGACACAACTCCCTGCATGAACAAGAGAAATATAGGACAACTCCCTATGGGAGGAAAAACAGATCCACAACCAACAATCAGAGAGAGAAGGGAGAACAGAGCCGACCCTTTCCTGCGGGAGATGGTCCAGACAGACTCATGATGGAGAACCCAATGGTGCAAGAGAGAGCAGAATGTCTTTGCGTGAGGGTAATCCTGACCAAAACCACAAATGGAAGAGTGGAGTGAGTGGGAAAGCGGTGACCATTCCCCTGCCCTCTGTGTGAGGAAGAGCGAGATCGCTGGTGGAGTGTACGTGGGGCAAAGACTGGCAGTCCTGCCACCCACCACTCCCTATCCATATCTTCTCCCAACAAATCAAACATCATATGTTTAGTGGGTGGTCGACACATGGAAACTCCCAATGACCCCCACGGGTTAGACAACCCCCCCTTAACCTTAGGAATCATGCCCTTTTCATTTAATGTTGCATTGTCGTAGCTGGCTGTACGTTTATTTTAATTGATGTGCATATTTACATGATTCCAAAACTATAATGTGTTGGATAGCACGATATGCCATCGGCAACGATCCCTATTGCCAAAACATAACACAACCGAATCGATGGTGGGGCTTTTTCCTTTAGTTCCACACCACGATTTATTACAATATATATATCATGTACCTTTTAATGCAAACAGGGTCAAAACTGAGGCATTACAGTTTCTAGAATGTGTTCCAAATCAAAGGTCATGCATGAAGACTCCATGAAAGAGTTATAGGATGAGAAATCCCCACCACAAAGGAAAGGAAGGAAAACAAGTAGGAAACAAAGGGAATTAGAAGCATCCAGAGACAAATAAATAGGTAAATAGTTAAGTCTATATTCACATTTCAAGGTTTCAACAACAAGGAAATCATATGAGTCAATAGAAGAAGGGAGAGAAAATAATTTACCTACAAAATGGAAATAATGAAATTAGTCTCCTAGATTTGTAGGGGGGTGGAAGGAAAACAAAAACTAGAAGCCCTTAGGAAAAATATAAATACCCTCCATCCTCCTTCTCTATGAGACTAATATGGATTCATAGGAATCCAAATATTAAATTTCTCATATATGGAGGAAAGGCCAAGGATGTGCAATGAGATCTTGGGGAGCCTCTGGAGGTATTCTAACTTGGTGGGATGGGGATACATATAAATTAATTTCTTCCACGGTCCATGCTAATTGGATATTTGTAGAGGTAGAGGATTTCAAGGACAATGAGGTAATAAGGATTTGTAATTTTTACATGCTTGTTCACGATAGGGAGAAAGTGGATTTTTGGAATTCCTTTTTTGAACTTCACAACCGAGGTTTATATATTAATCATATACTTGTAGGATATTTCAACATTAAAGTATCCAACAAATAATGTAGGGGAGGGACTAAAGTCCATGAATCCTTTGGGGAAATTTTGAAAGATCTTGTTATAGAATGGGACCTCCTCGACATTGAGCCAGGAAAAGATTGCTTCACATGGTCCAACATAAGAGTTGGGTTAGGTCACATTGTTGCAATGCTTGATCATTTCTTGGTTAGAAAATTTTCTTCAAAAAGGTATACCATAGGTTTAAATACTCATTTGCATCATCAAATCATAATACTATTTCATTAGTCTTCTCATCTATAGAAAATAAAGGTCCAATTCCATTTTGCTTCAATGAAGTTTGGTTGCAAGATGAGGAAGTCATGCAAATTACATGACATTCTTGGGGAAGTTACATTATTGGATCTCCAATATTTAAATGGGAAGAGAAACTCCGAAGATTCCAAGCATCCCTCAAGGAATGGGCCAAAAAAAATTTCAAATACCCTAGGTAATAAAGGAAATTAATTCAAGAATCCTTGGATTCACTTCAAAAGGAAATGGAATCTATCTCAATTTCAACGAAGACCTTGCAAAAGGAACAAAATATGGAAAGGTTGTTTCAAATTGTACTTTGGAAGGAAGAAGAAGTATGGAGGTTGAAATCAAGAAATATATGGCTAAAGTTAGGGGATAGAAACACTATGTACTTACAAAACTAGTTCAAAAATCGATTACAATGTAATTTCATAAGAGAGCTCAAATACACGAGTAGAAGAATGATAAATGGTCCAGAAGAAGTCAAGATGGAATCCCTATATTTTTATTAAAATAAATACATAGAGTCTTAATGCATAAATCCAAATTATAGTATTGAAATGTGCCAATATATCCCTACACTTATACACCACTTATAACAAAAGTAGAAAACTCCTCTCTCATTATCCTAATTGATGAAGAAGGGATTCAAGAAGCCATATGGACTCTTCATCTAGATAAATTTATATGACCGAATGAGTTTCCTTTTAGATTCTATAGTTTAATTCCTTGATTCCATAATCCCCAAACTTATGTGATGTTCTTATTTGATTTTATTGTGGCACTAGGTGCCTAGACTATGGACTATGGACATTATTATTATTATTATTTACCTATAATTAAATAATATCTCAATGTGGACAACAAATGTGGATGGGGGGTCAAGGATTCCAAATGTGAGGGAGTTAGGGTTAGGAGTTGACACTCTCCCTAAAAATACTCTATGTCTCCCAATTTTGATTTTATTGGGCTTTAGAGATCATATTACACATATTTGATGCTTTGCATGCACCCATGCCACATGCACCATACACCCTTGCACCCATGCACCCTTATGTTGTGTTCAAGGAATGAGAGTGATTTTAGGGGAATTAGAGTCAATCTTGATAAGTTCGAGTTGTCTCCAGTGCGTGGGAGTGATTTTGGGGAGGTTTGAGTCAACCTTGGTAAATTCAAGTTATCCCCAGTGATTGAGAGTGTTTTTCCAATGTATTTGAGTCAGTTTAAGTGGATTTTATTTTCTTCTTTGAGAACTTGAATAGGGCAGTCAAGTGGACTAGAGAAGCTCTCAGTGATTTGGAGCTACTTCTCCGTAGTCTTGAGTGTGTCTGGAGTCAGCCTCTTAGAGAGAATTTGAATTAGTATTGAGGAATTCAAATTGATTTTTAGTCATTAATTCATTCATTATTGAGAATTATTTTCAACTATGGAGAGATACTCTCCTTTGAATTTGAATTCGGTGGAGGAATTTAGATGGTCTTTTGCACATAGTCCTCACAACTTTTGTTTTGTAGGGGAAATAGAAAATATTGGGAGGGTGATTGGACACTAAACATGAGAAGTACCTTGATAAAAAATATTTTTCTTTTATCGTAGTCACATTATCCCTGAGGGTGAAAGCTAATGTGATCTCGAGGGATTGGTTCTGTAAAGGGAATCCCATTGCACCGGGGAGTGCTGATATAGAGAAGATAAGTGGAGAGGGAATGTGTTGTGTCTTTCTGGTTGTGTCATAAGTATTATATTTAGATATATGATTAGAGAGTTCCTTAGTGTGTAAATACATGACCTCAGCTCGAGGGTGACCTGTTCAAGTACTTGTCTTGACTATGTCTATGGATGGGAGGAACATTCTCCTATTGAAGCTAGTAGTGTGACTAAAAAGATAAGTATTCTTTGAAAATTAATACTACGTTCGTATTTTCATATGTGGCTATGGAGGTTGGGGAATATCTGTATTTTATGCTCCAAAATTTTATTTCATGTTCATGTTATATGGTCGATTTAGTGTTGATAGATTGGCAACTCATGGAGTAGTTTTGTTATGTATTGTTGCAGGTATTAGAAGCCAGTTTGTGTATGAATTATGGAAGATATAATATCTGGTCTTTGGTGAATACCATATGGTTGTATATGGATGTTTCGAATTAAATCTTATATGTGTTTAATGACCGAGAATTATTCTTATAAGTCTAATATATTGTAGTGTCATAATTGTGCTATAATAAAGTGTTGTAATGCTGATTTACTTGTTATATTAGAATATGAATTTTATTAACATTATAGAGATGAACTTATTAATTTGGTTAAATGGTGATCAGAAGGTGCCGATATGTGTGACGATGATATAAATTTACATGTGAAAAGGTTACTAGACCGGTTGTATTCATGTGACATTACATTGCATCGCATGTACAATGGGGATTATTATGGATTGTAAGGCTCGTCTTCATTTTAATGGATAATTGTTTTTTTTTTGTTATTTGGCTTGTTGTTATGCTGGCCTAGCCTTAGAGAACATTATTCTACTGTTCTTATCTTAGAATCATCCCTTTCCTTGTTAGAATCCCAATGTATCCGACCCTAGTGGCATGGCTTTGGGTTTGGTACGTTACATATAGGAATAATTGGGGCATTATTAAATGAGATCTTTGTAAAGTTCTTAATTGGAATACGGGAAAATAAAAGGTAGGGGAAGACACTAAATCCTCCTTTATTTGCCTTATTCCAAAGGAATATTTCCCTTTTTTTATTAGCATATTCAATCCTATTTCTTTATGCAATTTCTCATATACAATTCTCACAAAAATTGTAGCTAACAGGATCAAAATGATCCTCCCAAAGATAATTTTGAAAAATCAAGGATTCAGAGCGGGAAGACAAATTATTGACAATATAATCATTGTTCAGGAATCCATCCACTCCATTTTATCTAAAAATGATCAAGGCATGTCCATTAAATTGGATCTAGATAATTCCTTTGACAATGTAATACATAGTTTTGTTTTTTATGTTCTTAAGCAATTTGTTTCTTCTACTTATTTCATTAGGTGGATAAAGGAATTTATTTGATGTCCCTTGGTTTCCCCTCTTGTGAATAGATGGTCCACTACATTTTTCAAATATCGTGAGGACCGAGGACGAGTTGTACTTTGTCCCCCCTTTTGTATCTCTTAGTGATTGATACTTTGAGCATAAAACTAAACAAGAAAAGGGAATAGGGAGACCTTTAGGTATTTTGATAACAATAAGGGACAAACCAACCAATCATGCCCAATTCTCCAATGACATAATATTTTTGGCCATTGCATCTGTGACTAATGCTAGAAAGTTCAAATCTATTTTAAATTCCTTCATGGACACTTTAGGTGGGGGAGTAAATCTTGGAAAAAGTAATTTATATAGTTGGGACAACGCTCCATGGATTTCTCTATGGATCTCTAGAATTATTGGCTTCAATAGTTAACACAATTGGAACTCCTTTAAATACTTAAGAATACCAATCACTTTGGGAATTCATAAATCTATAGAATGGTGATGTATTCTCCATAATATTAAGACAAAGATTAGAGAGTAAGATGGATTAATTTAGTAGGGAATATAATTCTCATGATTTTATTCTTGTCCTCCCTTCATATTTTATTATTCCTTTCCTAATTGGTTCCTGTCAAAATTCTTGTTGATATTAGTAATAAGGTTTGATGTTTATTATGGAAAGGAAGCAAATATAATCATAACAAATTTCATCTAGTAAAATGAGAAGTAATAAGAGGCCCTAAAAGTCACGGAGGCACTAGAATTTGAGAGCCCGAGCTAATGAATATAGAAATGGGAGGAAAAATTCTTTGAAGGCTGGTCATTGGATGCAATGAATGGTTGAAATATATTTTACAAAGGGAATACATAAATAATTGAAGGATGAGATGCTTATATGGGGATCCCTTACAAGGAAAAGTAAATGATTATATGGAATGTTTGCAAAGCTAATGGAAACCTAATTTAGAATCATCTTTACTAGATTCTTGAAAATGGAAAAAATATACAGATTTGGGAAGAAAAAGTTAAGGGGTGATCCCATCTAAATACCAAGCCTAGTCTAAATGAAATCATATATTACTTCTCCTCAAATGGGTTTAAAACTCTCTTCAACCTATCCAACTAGATGGAATCAGGACAATGGAAAAGATGGAAACTGATTGAGGTCCTAAAAAATCACTTCTATGATTATGATATGTTTTTATCATGTCTTCAAGGTGGCTCCATCTCATATCATTGACAAAGATTCTAGGGGGTGGGAAAATAAAGGATGTTACATTATCAAAAAATGTTATGAAATATTGATTATTGAATTACTGGCTCCTCTTTTTTCTTGTATGTGGGAAAAAATATAGCAGAGTGATGCACTCCCAAAGATAAATGTGTTATGTTGGAATTTTCTTACAATCACATCCTCACTTTAGAAAAATTTGAGTCGAAGAGGTATTGATGGTCCCTCCCAATGTGTGTTCCTTAACAAATAAAAAAATAAATAGCGTATTTCTCGATTGCATTTTTTCCTAGGAAACCTGGGATTCATTTCTTCAAAGCCAGTGCATAAATATGATTTTTCCAACTGGTTGGAGTGATCTCTTTTGTAAATGAAGAGATTTCAATTCGAGTTCTCTTACAAAGAAGCTAGTATTCTCTTGAGTATTGAATTCCCTCCCTAAGAATGTTTGTTGGAAAATATGGTTGGATCGAAATAAGATCATTTTTTAATAATAAAATAGTCAATTCCAATATTTTTTAATTCAGGCTAAAATTCGATTATTTAATGTACTCAAAATAAAAGGAATTATTATTTGAGAGTCTAAAACTATTACTGCTAGTGAATTTGTTTATATTGGAGAACATGTAGAAATAATCCACAGGGTCTTCACTTAGTGAAACTATTCATAGTGCCTTCGTTCATGGGATATTAAAGAATACTCGTAATTTCACTAGATATTGATAATTACTTACAAAAACCCTTTTGTTGAGGCCCCCCCCCAATACATATTTCCAATCCTTATTTTTACTAGAAACCCTTTTTTAACCCCAATACCTATAAACCTCCCATACCCTATTCCTCTCCCCCCAATACTTACAATGTATTGACCTTATTTTTCACAATTAAAAACCCCCCTTTCTGAATGAAAGTGATAAAATATTGCTCAACATGTTGAATCCCCCATGAAATAATCCCACTACAATCCAATTCTTCATGATTTGATCTTTCTCTTTACTAGGTTTTAGTTTTGAATCCTTCTGAGTTTAAAGAATGGTAGTCACAACACCTATGCCATAATTTTTTTTTTATGGTGCATCGAAAGGAAACCCTCATTACAAGGAAAATGCCCTGTAGTGAATGTTATAGCAAAGGTTTCTAGTGTTACAATATTGGCCAAAATTGTTAAAAAAATACTTTGTTACAATATCTACAAATGGTACCAAATGTTTTAGTAGTGGTTTTTGTGGAAATTTATCATAACTAAAGAAACTTGGTTGCCGAAGAATTTTGCAGATGCTTTTTTATGGTGCACTCTATTGGATGAAATACATTGGTGATAACAAACATAACAAGCCTCGATGCTTAACAATACATATAACATCGATGCACAACACAATTTTAATAGGAACAAATTCTTTATAACAATATATGCACTGGTGCTTACAGCCTATTAAACAACACCAATGTTATATAACAACATACAAACCGATGCTTTAGATTAAAATCAGCACCAGTGTTGTTAATATAAAGTAGTGCATTGGGGCGTAACAACACAAAAATCCCTGATGCATGCAACGAGTATAATGTTTCTTTGGGACTATGTTGTTTTATGTGCAACAATGCAACAATCAATTAAACATACCGATGTCGCAATGTATGAAACACACCGGTGATATAATAACGAATAAAAGCGCTAGTTATTATTTTATGTTTGGTGAACAATGACTACTGACATCACACTAGAATATATCTATATATACATTATTCATCATAAATTTAGATATTTTGATAGTACTATTCATTTGATTATTCATCAGAAATTTAGATATTTTGATAGTAGTATTCATTTGAATTTTTATTATTGCATTTGGATATGATGTTTGGATTAATTTGTTATATCATAAATTTTCACATCTATGGTAATATTTAATCATCCATATATTTAATTAGAAATTTAACATTTCACGATACTGGATAATGTAATAGAATAAAAATATTCATTTATTATATATCAATAAGAGGACCCTTTTCATACAAAATGGGAAAACATAGAGTACACAATAATCAAAATCTCAACATGCATGTAATTGTTACACTTATTACTCACCCATCTTCTTTCAATTTGGACACTATGTCCAGTACATTATACATTAAAATGTCTGATTTTAACACCATAGAATTATTTCAAAATATACAACGACTTGCATTGACTTATAAAATATATGGATCGTCATTCTTCATTGGAACTCATGTCAATGCTCGAGCCACTTGCATGACTTGGGTTATTTGGAGGAATGTTTTGTTCATTACCCTGACTTTTTTCCTCTTCTTTATCTTCCATCTACATACATAAAAATAAAGTGTAATGAGTGTATCTACATTGTTGGGAACAATGGAAATTAAAATAGATAATATACATGAATATAAATTGAAAAGCAATGTACCATATAAATAATTAAGTCCAGAATAATACACATTCTTTTGAAACCAAATCCCATTCCTTCTTCAACAAGTCTTAATTATAAAATGAGAGAAAAAAAACAACATAGATACTTACAAATTCCACAATTAATTTTTGATATGCCAATATACACTCACAATATTTCATGATAGTCCTTGTATCAAGACATACAAGGATTGAAAATTCAAAATAATACATACATACATACATACATACATACATACATACATACATACATACATACATATATAAAGATCACAACCAATAATAAATCTTCAAATTTTTTATAAGGAAATCACAACTACTCACAAAATTTACTCTCAATCCTTTTTTTCCTTGTCGTCCTGTTTTATGTCTTGAATGGGTTCCATTTTGTTTTCTTTTCCACAAAAAAATAATTGCAATTTAATATTTAATGTTAAATTAATTAATTATATGTATAGAATAGAAAAATTCAATGATTTCATACATTTAAAGAACATTATTGTTGAGATGGCTCCTCCTGCGATGCAATTATGTCCATTTCCTTGACCATCTCCTTGTATCTTTTTTTGGACATCCCTACTGGCATAGTTTGAATTTCACCTCGTTCATCCTTCGGTATTTTCATAATTTTCCTGAAAATGTTAAATGACATTAAACTATTTTTATGTTGATATGAGAAACCATTATAGCATAATTAACATTAATAAATGAATTCTTTGTAGTAGCACATACATATTCTATAAAAACAGGTTTAGAGATATTACTTTTTGAATGAATATTTATTGTTGTTCTATGTTTTTTCTATTTCAAGTCTGACATCATTGACCATTGCTTTGGAAACGCCTCCTGTAGTTTAGATATAACTTGATTCTTTTACTCATTGGATTAATTTCTATGTTGTAAGTAGATAGTATGTCTATATGTTATTTCCTCTATATCCCTCATAGTTTTATAAACCCCACTTTTATTAACTTTCAACACCACTCCATATGAGCTAAGAACCAATTCATCATCATTTACATCTTCCATAACTTGTTTTTTCTTATGTTGACATTCACTTATGTTGTTGTCAATCCATGCAAAATATTCAACATATGTGAATTAGATTGTTTAAAACTTGTTACCAAATAATGTTAAGTACAATATTACTAACAAATGAAGAAAAAATTCATATTGATTTATTTTTTATTCACCCGATTCATCCCTCTGCAAGTTTTCCATAAAGGTTTTACAGTCTTCTGCACTTAAATTGCAAATAATCTTACCAAGCTTCCTCATTTTATGGATATGCATGTGAGATATTAACCAACACATATTAGTTAAATTTATTAATAATTCAAACATATTAATTTGATACAAAAATTACAAAGAACTTGCCTTCTTTGTGAATTTGGATGTGCTCCCATCATGTCGACTAGAATTGTTGTTCATTGAACTCTTATTATGGTTTTTCTATCAATAAACAACCTAGACCATTAAATAAAGAATCTATTAACTATATTATACAAAAAAATTGCATGTCTTAAAAAAAAACCTTTCATTTCAATGTGTTGCAACATACGAAATGCATTGGTGCTTCTCATACATGACTACATCGGTGCGTCGTACTTAAATGCATTGTTAACCATAACATAGTTGAAAAAATCATCATATATGTTTTTTTTTTCTGTGTGATTTATTTATTATAAAGCATCGATAATAAAAAAAAATGGTGCACTTTCACTATTAACGCGTCGATGCATTAGAACAACTTGAACGCATTGACAACTGTGCAAGCATTTGTTTTTAAATTAAAAAAATAATAGGCTGAACATTACTAGTGCGTTATTACTATAAACACACTAGCGCATTTAAAAAAATCAAACACACCGAAAACTATGAAAGTGCTTTTTTATTAAAAGAATTAAAAATAAATTGACAGGGTTTACATGGTTTCAGATTTGACCCAAGAAGTGGTCCCATCACACCAAACATATTATGTATAAAAATACAAACCCATTAAATATAAAATCCTAATTGTGAAACAATAGAGGTATTTAAACTACAAACTGAAATTTTGCAGCCAGAAAAAATGAAAGGAAGCAACAAATAAATTTAAATAGGAAAATAATAGTAATAATTTACATACTTGAAATTTCTACTATGCAGGGTTTTGTTTATTTTAACATACTGTACAAATTTTGATTTTCAGAATCTGGTTGCTCCCAACTCGTCTCCAATAACTCTCTCCCAAAACTCTCCCATCAAAATTTCGACAAAATAATGAAATAGTGATTTTTTTAGCACCTTGTAGAGTTGGTTTTAAAATTGAAATTCCCGCTCATTTTTTAGTCTATGGGAAAATAATTCGTTGACTTTTTTTTTCATTTTTTCTGAACATCGGTACACTATTTAAATAGATGCACCGATGCATCATAGCTTGAAATGCATCGTGTCAACAATATTGAAAATAACATATATAACTATCTGCTATCAAATATAACATATAGTTTCTTTTATAGGATTTTTTGCATATGTTCCACCATGGTGCGTATGTTACTTAGAAGCACTGGCGCGGTTTGTTATTATGGAGCAACATATAAATTAAAAAGTGCTATTATAATATTGTATTCCTTATTTAGGAAGCTCCAAGTATATACTATTCCATATTTATAAAGCTCAAATTTGGAGATCATGATTGATAATGAGTGGTGGGTTGAACCATGGGCTGCAACCATTATTGTTTATAAATAAATGGGATGTTATTATGACTCCCAATGATGAGAAATAATAGATAATGACCACAATATTTCATGATAGCTACCATTTCTATGATATGGAATTTCATTGGGTGGGTTGTTGAATCAAATGGAACCACTTATAGAACCTAGGTATATACAAATCTTCTCTGTTCTAGACAATGGAAAAGTAGGGTTTGGGGCTTATGGCATGTAGGGTTTAGGATTTGTACACAAAATATACTAGTTTTAATTTTAACATTGTTGACATTCAATTATGAATTTATTCAATTGAAAACCCAATTTCAAACACCTGACCTACTATTCCTTGCCCTAGATAATGGAAAAATAATAATGGCTCCTTTTTCAAAAATTAAATTAAATATAATTAATAACTTTATTTGAGAATAACTAAAATTTTTAACAATATTAATTACTTTATATTTATCAATTATATAATTTGAGATTTCATCATAGTGGGACACACACACACATGAGATTTGTTGTTTCATAAATATACTTTAGCAACATTGAGTAAATACTTTGAGTTAAACTTTGATATTTAAACATAAACCCAAATACATTTATTGCTAAAGTTAATCTTGTGGTAGTGTCTCTAGGAAGCACACAATGTTAACGACAATGTTTAGGCATGGTATCATGATTATCGAAAATCACTCCAAATAGGGGATTTTCCACATAGTTCCACACATCATTTCCTTTATATGGCTTGGAGTCTTCTTTTCCTCAAATATATTGAAGGTTGTACTTGAGGGGATTTGTCATTTTTTTGTTGACTCTATGGGTGCCTCTCTTTGTTCTCATTGCTTCGGAGATCTATAAATATAGAGAGTGGGTCAAGAAGATATTAGGAGTCTCCCTACTCATGGTACATGAAACCCACCCTAGAAATAAAAAAACTAATAGAAATGACCCACTTCCATATTAACATTTTAGACCTGAATAATAATTTTAAAATTCACTACACCCATACACACATTTTGGACATGAAAAATAATATGAAAATGAAATTTTACACAAATCAAAGGACCATCATATTGAGAAAAACTTGCAAGATTAAGTTAATGTTTAATAGTACTTCATACCCTATTTTTGCTAGAGATATTATTTAATCACAATTTGTGTCCCTAGTGGCCCTCAACCAACCATGTTGACCATTTTAAATAATGTTAGTTGAAACTAATATATTGAAAACATCCAAGTGTCCTTTGATGGAATGTAATATAAAATGTATGAGAATATCAAAGAATGGGGACAATTCAATTAATAGTTAAGGAACACAAACAATTGGATCTATAGGAAGAGGAGAAATCTAAGGAAAGTATAAGTTATAGGATGATGTGAATAAATAGTTAATAAGATTAAGGAGTAGGAATTAAGTTGGGTTTGGTCCCTGAAGTTCCTGAGAATAATTTTGTTAGAGAACATAATTGTTTAAACACAATACTTTGCATTTATGTTGATAGTTTAGTAAAGAGAATAGATCAAGACCCCCTTGAAATTGAAGTGTATATTTAGGCATTGTGCATTTTTTGTTACATTAACCATGGTTATGAGAATATTTTTCTAGTGTACATCTTTCTTTAAAGACATAATAGTTATTTTCCCTAAATGAAAATTTGAAATTAAGAAGGAAAACCAAAATTTTGCCAGGTCACTCACTAAAAGGTCGAACATACATTATCATGCTTGGTGGAATCTGAGGCTGTAGTGGAGATTATTCAAATGGATTTTAAATAATAAACCCCGATGTAAAACAAGAAAAGGATGATAACACTATACATTTAAAATTTTATTTCCTCCCCTTTGGAGGGAAACCAAATTTTATAGGAGGACCAGCCTAGGGACATGATAAACCCTTCAGAAATGAAAGATCTGAACTGAATGTTGAAAGAAAAATTAAAAGATAAATCTATTAGAACTAGTGAGAATGATTTAGTACGAGAAAAATATGTACTCCTATCCATGTTCCATGCACCTCATTTCAGAAAAATCGCAAGGATATAATTTACTGAACAAATAAGAAACTTAAATGGAATTATAAGCTCATTAATAACGATTGGGTGAAACTTGCAGCTAATTCTTCCCATTCTATTTTCCTCGTCGCAACTTGACTTATGTATACCAGTTCCTTGGTATCATATCTAATGTGTGTACAAAGTGATGAACCAATTCCATTCGTAGACATGCCCCCCATATTGCACGACAGTTCTCAATGTACTCGATAGGACTAACCAATCCTGTGTATTTTTGGTTAGTGTACATATCCTTCTCTCCAAATTAAACTTCCATTAATCTATGGCATTGGAACGATTATGATATAGATTTTTTTGTCACCATATCAGGTCATGAATGTTCTAGTTAGCCTGACAATGTTATATGAAAAATTAATTGGACTTTACCCCATTTATGGACTGTATTATGGTTTTGTTCCTGTATTCGTTTATACAATGTTTGGCTCATTGAGTAAACTTACCATTGGACAGACCTGTAGCATTTGTTTCACCTTTGTTTTATTTTACTTCTCCAGTATTGTCGATTCAACTGATGAATTGTATACAGAGTTTACAATACTGTTAGTTCTTCTAGTTGACATCTCAGAGTATGTAGTGGGAATTTTCAGGCTTGTATGGATTATTTGTTTTAATTCATTCATTCATTTCAGGTGTTGACAAGTTTTCATGGCCTCCATTTGTTTATGGTTCTATAATGTTGACCATCCTTCTGATAATGAAGTAGCTAAAAAAGGGTTATCATGGGCTGGTGGATTATAAGGAAGCTATCTTTCTTTGGTGTATTGATAAAAGATATTTCTTTTTTGGCAATGATATTGGAGTACTTGTTGGAGTTGGTGCATCTCGAATTGGAAAATCCACATGTAGCTATACTAGGTCGTATTCTTGGCACCACAGAATATAAAAACATCAAGAAGTTTTCTCCTTTTTCTGATGAGGTTATTATTGTGACAAGTTTATTAAAGGAAGATTATAGCAAACGCCCAGCAACTGAGGAGACTATCAATGGACAAAAAATCCTAAAAATGATTGGTGCTTTCGTTTATCTCCCTATAGATCAGAGGAAAGTGCAGGTTAATATATCGGTTAGGGATAGAGAACTCCAGAGGCCGACAATGGAATTCACTTGCTCCACACCAATCCAGAAATAGCAAGACGATGGGGTAATGGGATCCATGAAATAATTTAGTCTCAAGCTTCGCCTGTACAAATTCATGCTCTAGCGTTCTTCACCAGATTTGGAAGAATCTTGCAAAAAATATGATGAGTCTACAAGGATTTTTCCTACTTTACATGATGCATTCTATAATTGGGCAATTGCTATATCCAATCGGGCCAAGATGAGAGGTCGTACAAAGGAATCAGAAGAACTATGGAAGAAAGTAACAAAAAAAAACTATGAAAAAGCAGTTTAGCTCAATTGGAATAGCCCTTAGGAACTTAACAACTGGGGACTTGCATTGCAGGAGCTAAGCGCTATCGTTCCTGCTCGAGAAAAATAGACAATTGTCAAAACAACTGTAAGCAAGTTTCGGGCAGCAATCTAACTGCAGTTTGATTTTCATCAAGCTATTTATAAATTGGAGACTGTGCTGTATGGTTTAGCAGAAGATAGTTTAAGAAGTGGGTGTCAAATTAGTGCAAAGGAAATGACACTGAATGAGCTTTATAGTCAATCTGCCATATATATTGCTGCAGCCCATGCTTTGAGGCCAAATGAAAAAATAACTATTTGGGTGTTGCAAATGGATTCCTTTCAAAAATCAAAAAGATGTATTGTTCCAAATTTTAAGGCATTAATCCAGTATCAATAACTTCATCAAAGATCAATATCCAAATTCTTAGGGAAACAATTGAATTATCCCCAAATGAAAGGAATTTAAATTCATTGGTGGCAGAGTATTGAGAGATGGAGGATTACATTAAATTCTTCAGAATTGATCCAAATTTATAGGAGTATTCATAGTAGGAAGTTTCAGAATTGAATACAACTGGCAGATTGGCAGATTTGAAGGCATTTCGACTATAGCATTCCAGATTTCTGGCAGTTAGTTTTGGATTTTTTTTCTATTCTTAGATAAATTTTTTTTCTTTGAATTAGTGGTTGTTTATTTGATGTAATTATATAAATGGTTTGTCATTGTCATTAAAGGGAGGAGTTCCAGCCAAGGGTTGAGATGGTATTGGTAGGGCATGTATGAACTCTATTTTTCTTTATGTAGGATGGCTGCTTTGAAATGATTATGTTCATATGAGCCGCCTTTCTGTTTTAATAATTGAATTTCATGTATTGTGATTTTGTCTGGTGTATGGTCTTATTAATCCATTGCTAGATTCTCATGATTAATGTGAAGTTATCCTTAAGTACTATATGCAGAACTTGGTTCATGTCTTTCATAAAGTCATACTCATAGTCTTTCCTATTATTGTATTTTACAATGATACATTTCCTACTATTTGATCTTTAAACCCCAGCCTGATCTTTGTACTGTTATACCTCCAGCACTCTATCAACTCAATTACCCTTTAAACCAATTTAAAGATTCACTAGCCATGCTCCTTATGCAGTCAAGGTGCATCTTTTAGTGATAACATCTTCTGGCGCCATTTCCAGGGACGGAGGAACGAAGACATACTTCCTTGGGCAGTACGACAATGAATATATCTAGACTTTGATGGTGAACAAAGGATGGTGACATAGTGGCTGCAAATTTCTTCACTGGGAGACTCCAAAGAATCTAGAGGCGACTCCATTTGTTGAGGATCCAGAATGCCATCATAGGATCAAATGAAGGCCATTATGTGGTGACATAGTGGCTGCAAATTTCTTCACTGGGAGACTCCAAAGAATCTAGAGGCGACTCCATTTGTTGAGGATCCAGAATGCCATCATAGGATCAAATGAAGGCCATTATGGCTCGGAGGTTTGCACCTATTGAATTTTCTACAGTTCTTGGTTTCCCACATCCATTACCGAGTATGAAAGAATGGGAAGATTTTATTCCTATCTTTAGGGAAAGGAGAGAAGATAATCCTGCTGATCACCTCATCAAGTTCCATGAATGCATTAATTTGCTAGATCTACATCATGAAGATGTTCATGTATTCATTGGATAGTGATGCACACGAGTGATATATCTCATTGCCTCTTTCCAGCATTTCATCCTTGAATAACTTCCACATAGTGTTCCGTGAGCACTGTAAAATGTACTTTTCAAATGAGTTTTTATTTGAAAATTGTTGTGAGGAATATGAATTGCATGATGAGGATGAAATATTTTCTATGGCTACTTCTGAGGAGGAGTCACAACTCATAGTTGATGGTAAAATCCATGATTATGTAATTGAGAATGCTACTACTCCAAATTCAAATCAATTGGATGGTAAGGCTAGGAAGCAGGGATAATTTTAGGGGCGAATTTTAGCCCAGTGGGCTATTTTTCCATGTTTTTCTCCCAAAAAACATTCGCCATTTTGCATTTTTTGAAGCCCTGTTTTGCACAATTTTGATGGGGTAAATTTTTTTCACCCTAAAAATTGCCAAATTATTATATAAACGATATAAAATGCTTGGAGATTAAAATATTTTTTGAAAAATATCGCCAATCATTTTATAGTTGGAGTTTTAAGAATTGGTAATATTCGCCAACATTTATACACTTTTAAATAAGTATGGTTCCTTAAAATCATCCCTACTGGGAAGGAAGAAGATAATTTATTATCTGTTGTATTTTTTCATAATTCTATTTTACAGCAAGAGGATTTTCTTTCTCCTTATATACCTGTCACTTCAAATTTAGATGAAAACAATGATAATAATGAGGAAGATCATGCTAATGCTTTTTCAAATCAACCTTTCTAACATGAACATGAATCTGACCCAGGTATTAAGGGAAATGATGAGAAATTAGATTTGTCCACTATATTTTCTCATGCATTAAAGGTCGAAAAGTAGTTTGAAAAGCCATTGGTTTCCATTATCGAGCTATTTGAAAAGATCAATAATGGAGAAGAAAAGATTTCTATTTCAGCACCTATTGAAATTTTAAGTAGTGAGCCCATATATGATGAATACTCAGATGAATTGGAAGAACGACCTTTTGAATCCGTATTTATAGAAGTATTACTTAGCAACTCCTCCTCTTGTCACGACATTAATATTCACTTCCCTGGGTTCAACTAAGATCTTTTGTATGTTTGGATTGGGATTCTGAAGTGGATTCATATTTCCCATATTCTTGGCCTACCATTCTACAATCAATTTAGGGAACTCTTCGATAGTATGATCAAAATCCTTGCAACACGAACGTGTAATAGTAGAATTTGTACGATCCCTATAAAAGTGTCCAAGTTGTCCACAATTATAACATATCACTTGGCCTCTTCCATGACCAAATCCTCCTGCTCATCCTTGGCCTCTGAAAATTCCACCCCCTGGATTAAGGGTACTATTGCGAGTACTGGTTCCATGGATATTGCTTCTAAGGGTACTGGTTCTAAGGAAACTGATCCTGAGCCCACTCAACCTGCATATGTTCATCATTCTTCATTAGGTACATGTCAACTATTTTCTCTTGCAACAACTTGTATGACTTGCAATATTTCTCATCGTGTCCCACCAATCGATAAAATTTACAATATAGAATAGATGGTGCACTTATGATTTTATTCACTTATAAGCATTATTCTCACCAATGTCCTCTAGTCTGGCAAACCCAACACCAAGAAATCCCTTGTGTATGTTGATGTAATTGTAACTTCAGAATGTATTCACTTGTATTTCTTATGTATTGTAACCCGATGTTTATTCTGGGATGTATTGTAATGTAATTGAGTCATGTCATACCCTGATGTTTATTTCGGGAAGTTTCTTTAATGTGAAAGTCATGTCAAGTCATTGTGGGTAACCCTCCTATTGGTCAAGGGTTAAAGTCCCCACAGTTGTGGGGCCCTAGGGTTATTAGACTATCCTAGTGAATTCGACTCTAGGTGAGTCATTATAAGTCGGGGCAATAGTCCCCACCATTGTGTTAAGGATAAACCTCCTTGTTGGTCGGAGGAGGCAAAGTCCCCACAAGTTGTGGGGCACTAGGGTTATTAGACACTCCTAGAGATGTCAGCTCTAGTAAGTAATTGTTAAGTGAGGATGAAATGATGGAGTGGGTTCCAAGTGAATGAAAGAATACAAATAGAGAGTGAGTCTCTCTATTTATAACACACACACTCACTCATTGGGGTGCATGAGTGAGAGGAGAAGTTGCTGGGACAAGAGAGAGTTTGCTGCTGTCGGGAGATCATCTTTATGTTTTTTGGGTTTTACTTTTGGTGATTATTCTATCTCTGAGGAAGTTGCGGGGTTTTCTCCTTTATGGTTTCCTCGAGGAAAATTCTTTGTGTCTCTTTTCTCTTGTGTTTTATTGTTGTGCATGTTATTCTCTCAGTTAAAGATCCTAATGTAATGCTAGCTTGAATGATAAAAATCTAACATGGTATTAGAGCTAACCTATGAAGAAGACATTGTGCAGCTACAGAAGCTAGGGCTTCTTACTTTTTGGGTCTCTCTCCACAATCCATTGGCAAACGTATGCTATGCTGACTCTCCATTGAAGGGCGCATCTTTTTGTCGAAGTAGAATTCAATTCTGAGCATTTTCAGTTTTGGTGCGGAAAATTAGGGCTTTCTACAGAAGATGAATTTTTGAGTGAACCCAGTATAGGATTTTTCTCCTTATCAAAATCGAAGTTTAGAGACCTGGATCAATAAATTTGGTTGGGTGAAACTCCAGGAAAGTCAAACCCTAGTTTGACCCCAAGCTAGAAAAACCCTAAATACTAAAACTGCTGAGTTTTGGTACATTTGCTATATCGCAAGATTAGCAAAGGCCCAGGAGCTGAAAATTGTAGAGGTGGATGAAAAAATCCTGATTTACATTGTATCCAAAATTCAGCCTCGTATTCTCTATATTTTGGTAGATATGATCCCTCCAAGTTAGGGTTCCAGCCTCTTCTAGAATTCATCCCTAAACAGGACACCTGGTGAGAATTGATATATCTTGGGCTACAAATGTCCAAATGATAGTTCTGAAGATTTTCCAGAAAGGGAACGGATAGTAATTTCTATGGTACAAATTTTAGACTCAGAATATGAACCAGTGACATGCAGAAGTCCGTACAAATTTGTTGTTCTGAACAGTCCTAAAACAGGTCACCTTGGGAAAATGATGATAAGTCCCAATTGGTGAAACCAATTCTAATGAAACCTATGGTGTTGGATCTAGGACATGCGATGAAAACTTAGTGCAATGTTTTAGACACATAAGAGTAGTAATTCCATATATACCTCAGAAATAGTAACAAGCATTTCTGTAGAAGAAATTGGAAAACTAGGGCTTCCTGTTCGAGGAGCTTCCCTCCACTGTTTTCAGAAAAGGAGTACATTGGAAAACTCAACTTGAAGAGATATATCTTTCTATGCAATCAGATCTAAAATATTCCAAGTTTTGAAAATTATGGTTTCTTTGACAAACCATAGATCAGCCAGCTCCAGAACCAGGAAGGACACCTCAAATCAGTAAGATCTAATCCTTTGCTATTTTCATTTGAGGTTCTCATTTCCAAGTGATCTATCACATCAGCTTGATGATAAGCCTGGTGAAGTTGACAAATTCCAAGAATGGAAGTATATGATCTCTCTGAAGAAAATGAATTGGACACCTACATGAGTAGAGAGGTTCTAGATCCAGAGGGAGATGAGGCTAAAAGCCGTACACCAGAAGAACTTGGTCCAGGCCAAGAAGATCATTGTTGATTCAATCACGGATCACATTGTACCACAAGTGTCTTCCCTAAAGACACCGAAGATGTTTGATTCCTTAACCAAGATATTTGAAGGGAAGAACATACATCAGAAGATGAACTTAAGAAACCAGTTGAAGAATGTGAAGATCTAGAATGCAGAAACCATACAGTCATAGTTTAATAGGGTCTCTCAAATCAAAGAACAAATTGAAGCAATAAAAGAAGAAGTGAAGAATGCAGAAGTGGTGATAGCCACCTTGAATGGACTCCCAAGATCATGGGATTCATTCATTCGAGGAATGTTCCAGAAGGAAGTGATTACTTTCAGTAGACTCTGGGAAGTAGAAGAAGAAGCTCAACTAATAATAAGAGAAAAGAAGATGGGAGCAACTGAAGATAAAGCTCTCACCATCCAAAAAAGATCCTTCAAGCGATGAGGAATATGAAGAACTCAAATCTTGAAGAATATCTTATCCATCTTAGCATTTGGATAAGAAACGATGCTATTATGAATGAAGAAGACGATGAAGCTGAAGGCTCAAGAAGGAGTCTACCCATGAAACAAATAAAGATAAGTATTCAATTGTCATTTCATGATATTGTTTTGTTATGCATTTGTTTATATTCAGTTAATGTATTATGCATGATATAATGTTTGCATTAACGACAGTATACTACTAATATGCATATGATGGGTAAGTAGCTCATGGTGCTATACAACTCTCCATTGCTACTTATCTAGAATGAAACCTCTTTGCTGACATATTGGATTAGTGCACAATCTCAATGTTGTCCTGGTAGAGATGGAAGGCATCTAGAAAAATTTTCATGAAATATGGATGAATGTTGTATTGGCTAAAGTAGTTGCATGATCATATATTTATGCATAAGAATTTTCCAGTATGAATATTACTTATGAAATGTTTATAACCATACAACTAATGCATTTTACTTGTAGAAAAGATTGCATACATAATCGCCTACAAGCAAAGAAGAATGAATACTTGTTCCGAAGAATAAGTGACAACAGTTCAGAGATGAAGAATAATATGACGAGTGCAGCGACATCATTGATGTAGAAATTTCCATCCATGAAGAAGTAACCAAGAAGAAAGGGAAGACTAGTTTAAGAAGAATGATGTCTAGGATGTAGTATCGATACATAAAGGGAAGTTCATAGTTCCATCATGCAGTAGATGGAAACATCGTGGGATACAAAGCAAGATTCGTAGCACAAGGCTTCTCATGAAAAGAAGGCATAGACTACGAAGAGACATTTGCAGCCAGTAAGAGTTGAAACACATACATGATGAGCTCGATGAAGATCTTAATCTTTGCTACAAGGTTGAAGATGAAAGTCCATACACTAGATGGTTACATAGAATATTAGTAGCATAGGAAGATACTTGTCACTCCGGTACAGGATGTTTCAGTGCATAGAGTACAGAAGACAGAGGGAGTGACTACAAAATATCTAAGGTTCAATATGGTACGACAGGATGGATAGATTACTGATGACTCTAGGATTTATTGAGAGTAAAGTGGATTCCAACCTTTACTTCAAGGTTGAAGGCGGAAGACCAGTGATGCTCCTGTTATGTGTCGATGCACTATTTTTCTAGGCATGGAAGTGTGGAAGAATGCGGATGGAATCTTCCTTGGACAAAGGAAGTATGCATTAGATATCCTAAAGAGGTTCGGGATGATGGAATGCAAGGCCATGACCACACCTATGGAATCGAACATGAAGCTATCAGAGATGGTTGATGGTATGATGTATCGTCAGATGATTGGGTCCTTGATGTACGTGACGAACACGAGACCAGATATTTGATTTGCTATGAACACCTTGAGCCAGTTCCTGACAGATCCAAGACATGTTCACTCGACTGCTACAAAGCATATTCTGAGGTACCTGAGGGGTACAATTGATTATGGGCTCAACTACGAGGCGAATTAGAAGATTAACCTAGAGGGTTATGTTGATTCAGATTGGGCATGCAGTGCCATGGATAGGAAGAGCACTTCAGGGTGTTGCTTCAGTATGGGATCAGGTGTGATCTCTTGTTTTAGTAGGAATCAATCCTGTGTGGCACTGAGTACAGCTGAAGTAGAGTATGTCGTAGCTTGTTTAGCTAGTTGTGAGGCAATATGGCTGCAGAAGGTACTATCTGATTTATTTGATCTCCAGATGGATGCTACTTGTATATATTGTGACAACCAGAGTTGTGTGAAGTTGTCGGAGAACCCGATGTTCCATGAAAAATTGAAGCATATTGAGATCAAGTATCACTATATTAGGGATATGGTACAAAGAGGAGCAGTGAAGCTCCAGTATGTTGCAATGGAGGAACAGATAGCTAATGTGTTGACAAAGCCATTGGCTGGGGTGAAGTTAGATTAATTTAGGGAGAAGCTTGGTGTTCTCCAGATCGAGGTTTCCTCCAAGGGAAAGTGATGAGACCCATAGCCATTCTGACATGGTGAGAGGATTGGTTCCTTCCATGGTCAAATGTAAGGGCTGAGCCATTATGTCATGGTGAGAGGATTGGTTCCTTCCATGTCAGATATGAGTGCTGAGATCCATAGCCATTCTAACAAGTAGGTCAGATATAAGGGCTGAGCCATTCTGTCATGGTGAGAGGATTTGGTTCCTTCCATGTCAGACATGAGTGCTGAATGCCATTCTTGGAATGGAGGTACCTGGTCAGTTACCAGGAACACTCAGCCTAGGAATAAGAGAGCCATTATGATGAGTAGGTCAGATGTAAGGGCTTAGCCATTATGTCATGGTTAAAGGATTAGGTTCCCCCCATGTCAGATGTGAGTGTTGGCCATTCTGTTGAGTAGGACAGATGTAAGGACACAGTGTCATTCTTCTAGAGAATGGAGGCACCTATTCAATTACTAAGTAGCTCAGTCTAGGACTAGGGGCCATTATGATATGATAGTAGGATTGGTTCTTACAGGATTAGATGTGAGTGCACGCCTTTTCGAACATGCGGATGGATTGGTTCCTTGTATGTGTCGAATGTAAGTGCAGAGCCTTTCTTCGATCATGTGTTGATCAGATATAAGTGATGAGCCTTTCTTCGATCATGTGTTGATCAGATATAAGTGTTGTGCCTTTCTTAGATCATTGGTTGATCAGATGTAAGTGCAGCGCCTTTCTTTGATCATTGGTTGATCAGATGTAAGTGCAGGAGCCTTTTGGCATGGAGGATTGGTTCCTCGCATGGCCAAGTGTAAGTGTTGGGCCTTTCTTTGATCATTGGTTAATCAGATGTAAGTGTTAGGCCTTTCTGACAAGGTTGTGGGATTTGTTATCACATGGTCAGATGTGAGTGCTGGGCATTTCCTTTTTGATATGATTATAGGATTAGTTCCTACATGATCATATGTAAGTGTTGGGCGAATACCTGCATGTTTGCTAGGCCTACATCTAGCATGAAAAAGGGTTGGCTCTGTAGGACTTCCTGTGACGAGAAGAATCATGAGATAGCACCTGTGAAGATTCAGTATTGATGATCCAGCAGAGATGATCCAGATCGAGGGATGATCCAGATCTAGAGATGATGCTCCATAGATGATCCAAATTGAGTGATGATCTAGATCTAGCAGTGATGATCTAGATCGAGTGATGATCCAGATCCAGTGATGATCCAGATCCAGTGATGATCCAGATCCAGTGATGATATACAGTGATGATGATCCAGATCGAGTGATGATCCAGATCCAGAAATGAAGATGAGATGAAGATGAAGATGACGTGAAGATGATGAGGACTTGACAATGACCTAGATGATATAGAGAAGAAGAATTGTGCTGATAAATTGTGTCGAGAGAATACCTTCCTAGTTAAGAGGGAGTGTTGATGTAATTGTAGCTTCGAAATGTATTTGTATTTATTATGTATTGTAACCCGATGTTTATTTTGGGATTTATTGTAATGTAACTGAGTCATGTCATACCCCGATGTTTATTTTGGGAAGTTTCTATAATGTGAAAGTCATGTCAAGTCATTGTGGGTAACCCTCCTATTGGTCAAGGGTTAAAGTCCCCGCAGTTGTGGGGCCCTAGGGTTATTAGACTATCCTAGTGACGTCAACCCTAATTGAGTCATTGTAATTCGAGGCAATAGTCCCCACCATTGTGTTAAGGATAAACCTCCTTGTTAGTCGAAGGAGGAAAAGTCCCCACAAGTTGTGGGGCACTAGGGTTATTAGACACTCCTAGAGATGTCGGCTCTAGTAAGTAATTGTTAAGTGAGGCCAACATGATGGAGTGGGTTCCAAGTGTACGGAATAATATAAATAGAGAGTGAGTCTCTCTATTTATAACACACACACTCACTCATTGGGGTGCATGAGTGAGAGGAGAAGTTGTTGGGACAAGAGAGAGTCTGCTGCTGTTGAGAGATCATCTTTATGTTTTTTGGGTTTTACTTTTGGTGTTGATTCTATCTCTGAGGAAGTTGCGGGGTTTTCTACTTTATGGTTTCCCCGAGAAAAATTCTTTGTGTCTCTTGTCTCTTGTGTTTTATTGTTGTGCATGTTATTCTCTCATTTAAAGATCCTAATGTAATGCTAGCTTGAATGATAAAATTCTAACAGTGTATTCATTATATTTGGTGCTCCCAATGTGACATAATTCATAAGCATCAGGAAGTTATATTTATGATTTCCTTCGGTTTTGCATATCGTACACCATATTTCTTCTTGTACTTCCTTTCCTTTCTTAATATCTTAAAGTTGGAGTGTAAGGTTGGCAAGTTGTGACTGGATTTGCATCATTCCTACACAACTTTCTCCAACTGAAAAGAATTCTAATTTTATATCCAGTTCTAGGGCCTAGCTCTAAGATATGATATTTTACTACATTAATGGGACATGAATATGTGGCAACATAGCTGTAATAAACCATTTTTTGTTGCATGTTCGACATTTGAAAACTTACTTTGGCCATCAAAGTCTTGAATATTTGGTCAAATTGCAAAATAGACTCCGTAGGTAACTCTTTAATTTCTTTCAACTTCGTAATGCACTGCGACTCATTTTAGTTTCTCGAACTCATCTACCAATCCTGTCCATATCTGGTCCAATGTCTTCTGAGAAACTCCTGCAGGAACTATAGAGAATTTCATGTACCGGTCGAGTGCACTACCTATAAGGGTTGTTATCATCTAATCTTTCTTTATGGCTTCATATTGGGACTTTTGCATGGTCCATACAGATTCACATAGAAATTAGTGCTTCTCAGGGTCCTTCAACCCATTTCCATTAAAGATTGGAAACTTTATATTGTTCTCAGTTATTATATTTACTCTCGGCATTCCTGAATTAAAATTTCCACTACTAGGAGTTCTCTGACTACTATTTCCACTTTACTATTAGTAGGATTAGCAAAACCACTGGGTGATGTGTTTCTTGATCTTACCTCAGGTGATGCATTTCTCGATCTTACTTTGGGTGATGTGCGCAGGATCACATGTATGTCGTAGTATTGACATATATCTGGTGCTTCTCCTTCTTCGGATTCATCGGATATCAGTTAGTATTCCTCTTCTTCATCATAAGATCCTCCATCAAGGTACATGCCAATTCATAGTCTTTTCCTCTAGTCACGGTGTAACATCCTCCTCTTATCATAGTCCTTCATCTCTTCTCTGACCAAAATCTCTTTCCACTCCTTAGGAATCCACTTTCTAGTTCAACATCACTATTACCAGGAAAGGTCTTAGTTTATCCCTATCCATTATGGTTGTAATATTTCGTACGACATACCCCAGTTCTCCGCACACAAAGTTTTACTCATTAGATTCCATTCTCAGAATCCCTTTTTCACACACCAGCATCTTAATCCACAATTTTAAAAATTTCAAATATCGACCTCGCGGTCCTTGGAAAAATTCTTTTTATGTTTCAATATACAAATGTATCATGTGGAATGAAATTTCCGTTATATATCCTCCCAAAATACTATTGACCCAGAAATAAACAACCCTAGATATATGATTACTAGTTCTTTCCAACTATTGGATTAACTCAGGGGTCCACTCTGTTAGCTCTCCCACTTGAAATTTTTTCTTCTGAGTTGCTAGATTCGATAACCACTCATGCAATGTGATGAGAAACTCACTAAAGAAAATATCATGAATGTCCGTGTAAAGGTATCGCTCCAACCATTCTTGTGCATTCAATCACGATCCTTCACTTTCTTCTCGTGCAAACTCTAGTGTCGTATAATTGACCCAATCTTGAATTTCCATCTTCGTCAAGGACCAAAACATAGTCCCATCGGAATGATTCATGGTCTCGACTAGGAACCATTTTTTGGCGTTCTTTCGATCCACCTAGGTTCATATTCCTTGTTCATCAACAAAGCCCAAAAATATTGCCCCAATAGAGCAGGACTCCGTCGACAACACATGCGATGTAGATGAAGTCTCACTCGAGATATCTTATGGGAATTGTGAGAACCATGTTTTTACAATTTATGTGTGGATTTTCACCCTCTCAGTGCAACCAGATCACTCAACCAAAACCAGAATTAATCCTTTGTTCTTATTTCTTCATTCACGATAACTATCCATCGATCTGTCGACATAAATAACAACATTAATCATGAAGCATTAACACAAATTCAATATGGGACACAAATATAAGTGTATTCACCATTAAGCATGTGAAACACACACACACATGTGAGTTATTTAGAATGAAGACGGTGCAACATATCCAAATCTACTTCATTCACAACATACATGAACTCGACATAAACATACATATCACAGACACAAAGAGACAAGATTTAATGTGGAAACCCAACAGAGAAAAAACCACAAACATTAGAGGAAATTTCCACTCAAAATGGGCCTCCTAAGAAAAATTAATAAAATAATATTTATTAACTTTGGAGGAAGAAAAGAAAAAAACTACTTTTTTGTTCGTATTTTCGACATATCTCCCTGTGTTTTTAATCAAATTTCGATCAGGAGAGCTCATTGGATGTGGAATTACAATTAGTAGCCACTCAGAATACTTTTGACGGGCCCCTCTACCCCCAAAACAAGAAATACCTGAAAAAATGTGATGATGACATCATCATCACGTGTTTTGGCTATTTCTTATTTTTGGGGTAGCGGGGCCCATCAAAAGTATGCCGAGTGGGTACTCGTTGGATGTGGAATTTAATTTTGCATCCAACAAGGTCTCCCAATGGAAATTTGATTAAAAAAACAGGGAGATATGTCGAAAATACGAACAAAAATGTAAATTTTTTTTATGATACCTATCCCAAAATTTATATTAAAAAATTGTTTAATAGGTGCTCCCTTTTTTTTAATTTTAAAGCATTTTTATTCACTAATACATGATGACATGGAATTTGTATTATTTTTGGAAGGCCCCTTTTAAATTGAAATTTCCTCTAATGGGTGCTCTTCTTCTGGCATGAGAAATAGGTTAGCAAATTTGGTGTGTGCACTCAGCTTGCAGAATCTTATTTAGATATTATTTACAATTCAGACATACTTCTCTCCTCTCATGCTCTTTGGTCTTGGTTTTAAGTAATTCTTCTATTCTTCTATCAACTATCGATCCGCACATAGCCTCGATCGATCCTCTTTCTGAGCAGCTCTCTTCTCTCTCAACCTAGTCCAAGAACAATCCACACACAACTTGGGTTTGTTCTTTTTATAAGTCTTACGACTTTTACAATTTTTTATCCAACCATCAACTAACTCACAACTGTTAGTTGACATGATTTCTTTCTATTTCAATACATTCAGTTACATCTCAAAATAGGCATTATAGGCCCAAAAATACAATTATGCTTTATTACTAAAAGAAATATTTTAGTCTAACTAACTCTTTCTAAAATTAGCCAAACTCTGCTTTTCGACCGCTTTTTTATTCTTTTGACGTGACTCTTTCCATTGTGTCTTGTCCTATCACAAATACTTATTAACTTGCGATCAGAACCTTTATTTTCCCAACCAGAATTCTGGAAAAATTCTATCTAACTTTTCCTAGGGCCAACAAGAAGGTTCCAGAAAAGTGGATTTCCTACATGGGGGGTACTAGAAGAAGGATTTCCAATCGAAAAGTAACATGTTTATGGGTTTCCCAATATGGAAATCTAGTGGGTGGGATGTTGATGAGGATATTTTTGGAATGGAGGTTCTAAATGGGTGGGTTTCCCATGGGAGGATTCCTAATAGGTGGGTTCCTAATGGGAGGGTTCCATGTAGGTGGGGTGCCTGTAGGTACAAGTCTCTAGTAGATGAAGGGATGTGACCATCCATGGGGTTGTGTGGGGGCGAGGGATATAAGTGATAAGGATCAGTCGCAAATGTATCTCTCTTGGAAAAGGGTTCCAATGAGAATGAACGATGTTGACTAGTAGTTCAGTGGAATCGGTCTAACAATCCGAACTATGGTGGATACCCCCAAATTCGGTTAGAGTACCTCGAAGGAGAAATTATAGTGGAGTGATGTGAGATCAAAAGAAGGCTATGAAAAGGATAAAAAATACAACTACAACCATGTGTACATAAGGAGAGCTCTCAACAAAAGTGACACTCATGCCAACGACATACTCTAAAAATATATTGCAATCCTGTGTCATAGTTGGCGAGTATAATTAAAAAACAACCAGAATTCCAACAAGCAATCACTACCTAGAAACAAAAAGACTCACTAACCTATGAGGTATGAGGGTATGAAAAAAACTACCTAAATAGATGGAATACCTTGCAAACTATATCCTTTGTAGGGTAATGAAATCTGAGCCATACAATACGTCCTAGAAGACCAACAATAGTTATGTGATATCCCCCTACTGAGAGGAATCCAAGGTAAAAGAGACCTATAAGAATGGTAACTAGGATGCCCTTTTCATGACACGTTCAAGTAGGTGAATCTTCCACTTTATCCTTTGGTCTTTGCACCCCTGGTAAGGTATCCTAGAAATGCAGCGAGGACTACAAGTAGGTTTCCTTCAGTACAGAGTAGAGTGCGATTGTATTCCAACTAGACCTCTAGAACTAGGCTTGTGACTTCAACCCTCCTAAGGGAGAGGCCTATCCAGGAAATTGGTTGTAACTATGTCAACGAATACTAGGGGATTTGGATACCCTAAGAGTCAACAACTATATCTCATATGTGAATGACAAAAGGGGATTATTTGGATGCCTACCCCTTATTCCCTAACTAGCTACAAGATTATTTTTGGTCTCCAAGTGGGGTTAAATGTGTGTTTAATTAAGTAAATTTTTAGGCTCACTTTGATCTTAGGGAGTGTGTGGGTGCACAAGTGGTGTGAACAATCCCAATGTATGCTGGAAATAAATAATTGTTGAAAGTAAATGCTAAAATAAATAATTGAAAATAAAAGTCAACCATAATAACCCACTAACAACTCATCAATGAAATGTCCATCTATTGTTAAAACCAATCAGGAAAAAAAATCATGCAAAAAAATAGGCAGAAGTTTAAAACAATTGAGGATTTGTAGGGATATCGCTAGTATGGTCGCCTGAATCTGTTGTCAGTGCTTTTACACTCTAACAAGTGAAAAATGGGGTTCTACTAGCTTAGAGAATCCAAGGCAGAAGGCACACAAGAGATGTCTCTTACAACATAGGTTTGCGAGATGGTGCAACAAAGGTAGTTGAGCCCTAGTAAAATATGAGCCAAACTATGTGAATGGAAATATAAAATAAGGTGCAAAGATTGTATGAGTCATAAATGAAAAAGAAGGAAATGTAAATGTTTCTCCATAAAATATGTAGTAAAATTAAACCATGAATAATAACGATAGGAGGTGACTGTAAATATCAATCGTAAGGGTAGAAACCCAACACAGTAAAACTATAACCCATTTAAGCAACATGCCATAGAAATAAATCTTTCTTATTTCACTATTTGGAATGAATAAGGATTTACAACTGGTTCTAAGTTACCTTGAATGATGATGGTCCCTTGCAGCTGCACGACATACTTTTCTCTTCGTATCCAATTTTCACCGATTCTCTGCTTCAAGACTCCATGGCTACCAAACTCAACAGGGGCTCCTTGGTCAAATGGTGGCTAGGGTTTCTGGAGTAAAAATGGTTGAGTGTCAGAAAGGAGAAGGGAAATTGTGTCTATGTCAAATTGGAGCCTCCAACCTTCTATTTATAGGAATTTTGACAAGTTGTAACCTTGCCCTTGGTTTTGGGCGCCCCATGGTATTGTTCCATGCTTTTGAGAAATTTTCACTCTTTTTTTATTTTCAAATGTTTTTCCTCCTTTTTTGTATTTTGGGGAATATTTCCTTATTTTTTATATGGGAAAATACGTATATTTGTCAAATATGGTAAAAAAGATAGGCTTTTTGGGTTGGTGGAGGAAAAAACTTAGGAAATGGGATGTATGGATGATATAGATAAGGGGGATGAGCTAGGTGATCAATTTTCAGGTGTTAACAATGGGAGAGATGGATGGAGATTGAGGGAGGGATATACTAGGAAATGGTGGGAAGGAGAGAGAGGGGTATGGTGTGAGATATAGATAGGGATAGCTTGGGAAGTGTGGTGAGGTAGATAAATTGTTAGGGTGTGAGAGATAGATAGTCCTTAAGACCAGAGTTGATTATTACAAGGACTTATCCTCCAAAATAGTTAAGGGGGTTATAGGAACAGTTGATTGCACTTATCCAAGACATGATCCCCTGCATACAAGGAAATCATTCAACCAGGTTTATAGACCTAAGAGCTCCAATGGCCTGGTCATGACGACGATATTCACCAAAATAGTCTTACCTCCTAACTCAATGGGAATATTAGACAATATCCCTAAGGGAGGGTAACGTCTATCATCAGAGGCCTTGCATTAATTTATCTACAAAACAAGAGTGGGAAATCCGTTTTGTTTCCTTATCAATATTATAGATGACTTTGTTCATTTAACTCACCCATAAGCACATTAAAGGATGACATCCAAGAGAAAAATCAAATAGGGAGGGGTATGGTGTGAGATATAGATAGGGATAGCTTGGGAAGTGTGGTAAGGTAGATAAATTGTTAGGGTGTGAGAGATAGACAGTCCTTAAGACCAGAGTTGATTATTACAAGGACTTATCCTCCAAAATAGTTAAGGGGGTTATAGGAACAGTCGATTGCACTTATCCAAGACATGCTCCCCTGCATACAAGGAAATCATCCAAGCAGGTTTATAGACCTAAGAGCTCCAATGGCCTGGTCATGAGGATGATATTCACCAAAATAGTCTTACCTCCTAACTCAATGGGAATATTAGACAATATCCCTAAGGGAGGGCAACGTCTATCATCAGATGCCTTGCACTTTTTTATTGACAGAACAAGAGTGAGGAATCCCTTTTGTTTCCTTATCAATATTATAGATGACTTTGTTTGTTTAACTCACCCATAAGCACATTAAAGGATGACATCTAGGAGAAAAATAAAATAGGGATGTGAGGAGATGAACAATTTCAATCTAGGGTGCCTAGACATTCAAAATTAACTTGGAAGATAATAAGGAAGTAAAATGCATGTGCACAATGCACACACATTGAATACATGCCTATTTTTAATTTAACAAAAATGTTGTGATTTACTTTTTCCATCTACGTGGTGGATGTCTACTTTGGTTTTAGGTTCAGATCATCAAACTTGTAGGTTCAACCTACAAATAGCAAAACACATCCATTTTTCCATTTCCCTATTTTTCAATATTGAATCTACATATGCTCTATGTGCTTGTTGCTAATGAAATTGCATACACTTATAGAGCTCCATTCCAAAATATATCTTTTTAGGAAGACAATTTGTTTTTTTTTAATATTTTTTGTTTATTTTTATTTAGTCATATGCCAAATTTCTAAAATACATAGGTCTCTTTTTTTCTTTGTAACTTTCCATTGGTTCAACTATTTTGAAAAGGAAAAAAGAACCCCCACAAGTATACATGAATACCTATGCACTAAAGAAAATGTTCATTGGTTGTACTTAGACACTCATACTGGAACTTAATGCACCACCTTCTCAAAAAATATAAAATTAATATGAAAAATTATGGAAAAATGTTAGAATAATCAACCCATAGTTACCCATATTTGACATTAATTAAATCATTTTTGTCTTATTCCTAGAATCCCAGATTCCCTCTCTATGCGAGTTGACTTCTACATGTTCCTAGAAGTCAATACTTTCTAAACTGGGTCATAAAGCACTTTGGAATCATCTTGGAAACATATTTAGCATGTCTGCTTTATTCCTGGTTCCTTAAAGTGCATATCTGCTTTTTCTGAAAGCTTCCTTGCTTTACAGCTGTTTTAAGGCATAAAGGAAAAACTAGTCTAGGGGAACTTGCCTTGTTTTTAGACCACATCATCCTCCTTCATTTTATCCATACAAAAGAATGAATGAGTTGTCTTTCCACCACATATTAGCTTTCCCACTTGATTTATCTAATTCATGAGGATCTTCATGGATTTGGAAAGTCCTTTTTGCACCTATGGGGGATTTGACTTGTTTTAGTAAGCCTGCTTTTTGACCAATTCGAATAGAAACCTAGTGATTTTTAATATCTCATGTAATTATATATTTGAGCATCATATCACTTCATATGGTTGGCTAATGTACGCTTATTCAATACAATTTTAATTTATGCTCCAATTTTAGTCTCCTTTTGTGTGAATCTTGCATGTTTGATTAGCAATTTTGTGAGTGTAATTGATCTATATTTTGGGTTCAATTTCCACATGGTATCACAGCATTTTTATATCAATTTCTCTCCTTCCAAATTTTTATTGCAGGTTAAACATCACTGACCGGGAACACATTTTGCTGATTGAAGGGCACAGGAGCTGAGATATGGACCAATCTCAAAGGATCATCTTGACTCCATTCAATTTCTTCGAATGGAAAGATGAGACGAAGATATTGTTGAGAGTGAAAGGTCTCTATAGCGTTACCATGGCTACTGAGGTAGAGCCCAATGCAGTTGCAGATAAAATCAAATGGCACAACAGGAGGGATGAGGCCTATGGTATTTTGTGTCTAAGTATTTCAAGAGACCTCCTCTTTCATTTTGATTCATTGAAATATCCTAATGAGGTGTGGGAGAAGCTTGAATATATTTTTGGAAAGATAGATGAGATGAGAGGACAACAAATCGAGAATCCCAGTAGCTTCAAATCATTGCAACTCTATTTTACCAAGTTTAAGGCCCTTGTTTTGCAGTTAAAACAATGTGGGATTGAAAAGAAGGAGGAGCAACTAGTTTTGACCATTCTCTAAAATCTTGGTCTTGACTGTTCATTGTTTCTTTTTACCTTCTATGCCACTAAATTGATAGCTTGAACCTGGAAGATTCCTAAGCTTGTTCAGTTCATGGAATCCCTCCCTCAAGAGCAAGATAAATTGATGATGATGGGCACCATGAAACCTTCCAAAGACCAAGCTTTAGTTACTGGAGATTTGAAGGTGGATTCAAAAAGCAAGAAAAAATCTAAAAATCCACCTAAGCAAAAGAGAGACAAGGAAATTTCTCAAGAGGATTCCTGAGGCTCCAAGAAGAACCCCAGGAAGAAGAATAACAAAGGATAAATGAGCAAGTTCGCATACTGTAGTAAGGGCTATCATCCTAAGAGATATTGTATGAAAAATCATATAGACATGTTGACCCAAGTCCCAGAAAAGAAAAACATCTCCATTCCTGATTGCTTAAAGAAGAGGGAAGAAGGATCAAATTTAGAAGATAAGGAGAGAGTACATGCCTTGGTTGCTGGCACATCAAGCTCACCTAGTTTCATCATTGATTTTGGAGCTTCTAGACATATGGTTTTGACAAAAGAGATATTCTCTTCTCTTGACATGTTGAAAGGTCCACCAATAGTTTTGGGAGATAACTCTCTGACTGACAGTATGGGAAAGGGTAGGATTGATCTTGACCATGGTAATTTCAATAATGTGTTGTATGTTCTAGCTCTTTCCTCTAATCTCTTGTCAGTGTATCAGATGACTCACACTGGGTCTCCAAAGAAAGTCATATTCTCCCCCAATGAAGTTGAAATCATTGATATTTCAAATGGTAAATTCATAGAAAAAGGTGTTGTTGAGCACACTTCGAAGGTACACAGGTTTTTCCATTTTCTACCCTACTCAAACCCCTCTGCTCTTCTTACTCATGCTAATGAAGAGAGCAAGATTTAGCATGAAATATTTGGACATCTTAACTACAATTTTCTTTCTGATTTGAGTGAAAAATACATGGTCATAAGGTTACCAAAGATCAAGTTTTCTAAGGGAGTCCGTCAAGGTTGTATCCTAGGAAAAAACCAAGAGCACAAGTATGAGAGAGCTAGTCATGAGAGAACCTATGCACCTCTTGAGTTGATCCACAGTGAAATTTCTGGTCCATTACCTCATATGTCCATGAGTCAAGCCAAATATGCGCTCACCTTCATAGATGACTTTTCCAAGTATTGTTGGGTTCACTTCCTAAAGCATAAGTCTGAAGTTTTTGACCTTTTCAAAGTCTATAGAGCCTTGGTTGAAAACCATTATGGGAGGAAATTCAAGATCCTTAGATATGAAAATGGTCATGAGTATGTCAAGTCTGACTTCATCCAGTATTGCAAAGATGCAGGTATCTAGATGCAACATTCTATCCCTTACACACCACAACAAAATGGTGTTGCTGAGAGAAATAACATATTACTGAAGGAGATGGAAACTTGTATGATGGAGGCTAAAACTTTTCCACAAAAGTTTTGGGGCGAAGCTATAAACTATGCATCCTATATCCAAAATAGGGTGCCACATAATCAGCTTGATGGTATGACTGCTTTCAAAGCTTGGAGTGGGCACAAGCCAGATGTGACCCATTTCAGGATTTTTGGCTCAAAGGCTTGGGCTAGAATTCCAACTAAAAAGAGGAAGGCTTCGCAACCACAAAGCCAAGAGTGCCTATTTGTTGGGTATTGTGAATATTCAAAAGGGTACAATCTGATCAACTTGATCACTAACAAATCTTTCATTGAAAGAAGTGTTCTGTTCGAAGAAGAGCCTTTAGAAGCAGTTGAAGTTGGAGAGTCCTCTTCACCACCACAACCATTGATTGTAAGTGAAGAGACTAATGAGTTTTATGATTTTGATATTTCTAATAATGATGAATTAATTGCATATCTTAAAATCCTTACAATACCAAAGTGGGAATCAAGGACCATTCATGCAGCTATGGAACTAGCTGGAAATCCTAATTATGACACTAGGAGGACTACATCTCAGTTTGAGAGTGCCCTTCGTGTGAAAGATCCACTATTTGATGAGAAGTGTTATTTGATGATAGATTCTAATCCACAGACATATGAAGATGCAACACATGATCCAAGATGGCAAACATCCATGAAAGAAGAATTCATCTCGCTCCAGAAGAACAACACATGGGAACTGGTTGATCTCCCCCTGGGGAGAAAGCTAGTGAAGTGTAAGTGGGTCTTCAAAACTAAGTTTTCTACTAATGGTTCACCTTTGAAATATAAGGAAAGATTGGTAGCCAAGGGATACTCTCAAGTACATGGTATTGACTACAATGAGACCTTTGTACCAGTGGCAAAGATGGACTCCATAAGGCTTGCCCTAGTCATTGCAGCTTCGAAGCATTGGGAGGTACATCACATGGATGTAAAGTGTGCCTTTCTGAATGGAGATCTGAATGAAGAGATTTATATGCAACAACCAGAAGGTTTTGTATCTAATCCATCTTTAGTGTGTAGTTTGAAGAAATCATTGTATGGGCTCAAGCAAGCCCCCAGGGCTTGGTATGCCAAGATTGATGGCTTTCTACTGTCACTGAGTTTTTTTCGATGCAAGTCTGATCCTAATTTCTATTTGAAGTTGAATCATGGCTATTTAATGATTATTGTTCTCTATGTGGATGACCGACTGATTACAGTAAGCTCAAAGAAATAGTTTTCCTCCTTGAAGGATGCAATGAACCATGTCTTTTCTATGACATATTTGGGATTGTTGAGCCAATTCTTGGGTCTCAAAATTGCTCAATCCCAAAATGGAATCAAGTTTCATCAGTAAAAGTATGCTTCATATTTTCTCATCAAGTTCATCATGAAAGATTGCAAGACAAGAAAGACTCCATTCCTTTCAGGAGTTAAGCTTGAAGAAGCATGTTCTTCTCCTATGGTAAATAATACACTGTATATGTAGTTGATTGGGTGTTTGATTTATCTTACACATACTCGACCTGACTTATCTTATGCAGTTAGTGTGGCTTCAAGATACATGGATCAGCCTCATGAGATTCATTGGAGAGCATCCAAGAGGATCCTAAACTTTGTTCAGGGAATAAGGACTCATGGAATTCTCTACAAAGCAAAATATGACTTAGAGCTAGTTGTATTTACTAACAGTGATTGGGAAGGTGACAAAACAGATTGAAATTCTACCTCAGGATGTGTGTTCATGCTTGCAGAAGGAACAATCAGCTGGTCAAGTAAGAAGCAGAGTGCCATAGCACTCTCATCTACAAAGGCAGAGTATAGAGGAGTTGTAAATGTAGCTACTCAATGTTTATGTTTGCAAGGGATACTTGGAGAATGTGGATTCGAATCCAACTTTTCAACAGTCATCTATTGTGACAGTCAAAGCACCATTGAAATATCCACTCATCTAGTTCAAAGACAAAAAACCAAGCACATTGAGATCCATATGCACTACATCGGGTAGATTTTGCATGATGGTACCATTGCTCTACTCTACTGCACATCTTTAGAAGAAGTAGAACATATCTTCAGAACAAGTAGCATACATATTCACCAAAGTATTATGTGAGAAGAACTTCAGTAATATCAAATCACTGTTGGGGATTGTTGATCATGTGGTGAAGAATGATTGATGACAATATTTCCAAAATTTTGTTTTTCTATCCATGTTTAAGGGAGAATTTTCCCACTAGGTTTTTGCCTCGTTCCTTGGTTGTATGGACATGCAGTATGTAAAAGGGTGACTAAGCCTTGTTTCTAGTCCCTATAATTTTCTGATATTTACTTATAAATTTAGGCTTAAGGGGGGGTGTTAGAATAATAAATCCATAGTTACCCATATTTGACATTAATTAAATCATTTTTGTCTTATTCCTAGAATCCTAGATTCCCACTCTATGCTAGTTGACTTCTACATATTCCTAGAAGTCAATACTTGCTAAAGTGGGTCATGGAGCGCTTTGGAATCATCCTGGAAACATATTTAGCATGTCTATTTTATTCCTGGTTCCTTAAAGCACATATCTATTTTTTCTGAAAGTTGCCTTGCTTTACAGCTGTTTTAAGGCATAAAGGAAAAGCTAGTCTAGGGGAACTTGCCTTGTTTTTTTACCACATCATCCTTCTTCCTTTTCTCCATACAAAAGCATGAATGAGTTTTCTTTCCACCACATATTAGCCTTCCCACTTTCTTTAGCTAATTCGTGAGGATCTTCGTGGATTTGGAAAGTCCTTTTTGCACCTATGAGGGATTTGACTTGTTTTGGTAAGCCTTCTTTTTGACCAATTCGAATAGCAACCTAGTGCTTTTGAATATCTCATGTAATTATATATTTGAGTAGCTTATTACTTCATATGGTTGGATAATGCACACTTATTCAATATAGGATTAAGTTATGCTCCAATTTTAGTCTCCTTTTGTGTGAATCTTGCATGTTTGATTAGCAATTTTGTGAGTGTAATTGATCTATCTCTTGGGTTCAATTTCCACAAAAAATGCTTATGCAATTTTTATTGTTGAAAAATTCATTGTTTACATACCAAACCTGGTGCCTAATGTCAACATATATATTAGAAAAAAGTAACATACCAATCTTAGGAGAACACAATATTCTTAGAGTTATACTAATTTTTCATAAATAAAAGTTACATTTCCCATTACAATTAATTTGTCATAATTGAATACCATTACCTAGCACTAACCCATAATATTAAAAAAAAAGAAAAAGCACAAAACACAAAACTAGAAAAGAAGTGGTATTCATATTTATAAAACCAACCTATATCAATAAATTTATTAAACTTTTGGAGAAATAAAACTTTAAACTCTTTTTTATAATGTAAAAATTTGAGAAAAGCTTTGCACTTTTAAGAATTTCATTTCTTATTTCTTAACCTTTAATGGATCAAAAGTAAAAATATATTTACATTAATTTTATTTTTTATTATATAGATTTTCTCTATTTATTTATTTTAATTTTTATATTTATTTAATTTATATAAATGTTACATTAAATTACATATAAAATGTAAAAAGTGCAACATTACATTAAATTACATATCAAATGTAAAAAGCACAATTTGATGTTACAAAAATTTGATATCGAGACTTTTTGTTAGCATAAATAGCTCACAAGACCTATATATATATTCAAAATTTTAGAAAATAGAATTTTATATCTTAATTTATGTCAATCCAGGTATTTTATTTTCAATAAAAAAGATAAAAATTAAAAAAAAACTAATATAATTATTTGTTTAATTAGTTATTTAACCATGATTAATATATATGTTATACTTGCAAAGGAAGCAATAAAAGGCATAGTAATATGTATTTGATATTTATTGAAAAAAATATTAAAAAAAAACAAAAACATATAAATGATTTGTCTAATCTATTATTTTTAAGCAATAAAGGAAAGTATAAATAGTGTTAATGTCTCAGCATTTATTATATTTATTATAGTGATAATGTTTCCACTTTTCTTATTACCATCATAGATCCATCTAAAAGGGGATCTTCCAAAAGTCCAGAGGGATTCAATTTATAAAGGTGCAAGTTCTTTTTTTATTTTATTATAATGAGATGTTAAGGAAGTGTGTAATGTAATGTTTATGGTTTTAATTTATCTAATTTGTGTAATTTTATATATTTGCATTTCTAAATAATTTAAATTTAACTTGAGTGGACATATTATTTTTAATATATATATATTATAAAGGACACCTATCAACTTTAGGATGATCACGGAAGAAGTTACACATCTCTTCTTTACTGGCATGGAAAATGCGCCTCCTCTTTGAGGTAATAAATACTTTTTATTATAACCAGGGTAGATCCAAATCCTAGGCTCTATCAAGTGCCGAGAGGGATCAAATCTCTTTGTAGGTATCCATTGATTTGATTCAAATCAAAAGACACGTATTTTTATTTAAGGTCCACATATAGTATTTTATTATTAATATTTAATATTATTTATGGCCCACATATAATATTTATTATTATTTTTTATTTTGTTATGAACTAACATTACAACATTTCCTCATACATGGTTTTAAAACCATATGCAAGGCCCTCCTATAACCATGGGTTGTTTAGGAGGCCTTGCACATGGTCTTAAAACCATTTGCAAGGCCCTCCTAAACCATGTAAAATAAAACTATGAGTTGTTTATGAGGCCTTGCACATGGTTTTAAAACCATGTGCAAGGCCCTCCTAAACCATGTACAATAAAACGATGGGTTGTGTAAAAGGCCTTGCACATGGTTTTAAAACCATAAACCATGGTTTAAAACCATGTGCAAACCATGTGCACATGGTTTTAAAACCATGCACAAACCATGTGCAAGGCCAACATTTTTTATTATTTTGCTAAGTAAAAACATTACAACATCTCCCCCATATTGTGTTTTTTTCCTCACCCATATTTTTTTACGGATAATTAAATTTTTACTTTTTTATTGTTTTGTTAGGTAGGAAGATTACAACATCTCCCCCATATTATGTTTTTTTCTGGCCGACATTTATTTTGTCATATAATTAAAAAAAAAATTATTAATAAAAATAACGTTACGTAACGTTACAAGATCTCCCCCATACTGATCTGTAGAGCGTCTCTCGGCGCAATAACGTTACGTAACGTTACATAACGTTACAAGATCTCCCCATGCTGCTCTGTAGAGCACCTCTCAACACAATAACACCATTTTAATAATGAAAAAAGACCAAACTTATTTAAAAGTTGGTCACACTCTTCTCCAAAGTCTTATTTTTCAAAGAATTATGTGTGTGCTTATCTTATAGAATACCCTTATGATAGGGATGGCATGACATAGAATATCCTAGAATGATCCTATATATGTCGCCATCTTCCCTAATGAAAACTACAACCATTTGAAAAGACTATTATAATTTTTGCATTATAGTATGACCATTCTTCTTATTATACTTGCCGAGAGGCAGTGTATATTGTATTCGATAGGTGTTGAATATCAATTAGTTTAGCAGTTAACTAATTTTTTTTGGTTTTTCAAAAGTTTTACAATACACATTCTATTATTTATTTTTTTCAATTATTGAAAATTCATTGATGTTGGATGATGATTTACGGGTGATATTGCCCAGCCTACGGTGGGGCTTCTTTTGGAAGAAGAAAAATGTTTAATGCATTCAATCCGGGTGGCCACATTCCAGGTCTAGTCCACCATACCTCTGTCACAGCCACTTGCATGGTTTCCACGACCACACTGCCACATCACCACCACCGCCTATGTGGCAACCACCACCACGGTCTCCACTGCCTGCATCTTCTCCGATTATTCACCAAACACTGCGCGATTAGAAAAATTCTAAACAACTGGGATAACAAGGCCACTTCCACCAAGAATAATTTGCTATATCGAGTGATCGACTGCATGAACTATTGGATAGCGGCATTTATCGGCTCTGGGTATACGCACGGAAGGAGGTGGTAGAATTTCATAAAGCTACAAGATAGCAGTAAAACAATTACAAAAATTTGCATAAACATTGATAAAAAAACAATTATAAAGGTTTGGTTTGCAATATTATTGTTAACAACATTGATAAAAGATAAAAAAAACAATTCTAAAGGTCTCTTTTTCAATATTATTGTTAATAACATTGATAAAACCAATAATATTGATAAAAACACTCAATAAAAACACTACAATGCATTGTATTTCTCAACCCAAAATATTATAATAAAAATTAACTTGTATTTTGTTGGTTAGGATATGTGGCTATAAAAATTAATGAGTTGTCTAAGTAATCCAAGTCACTCAAGCCATAAAGCTAATCCAAGCCATAAAGCTAATCCATATTAGCCAACACTATCACCATGCAATGGTTAGTGTGACCAACACTTTCCCAAAGTAACTTTCTTTCATTGGTAACAACAATCTTTATAACAGGCTAGAAATGTGGCAGCGTACCTACCAATCAGCAGGTATCTGCTGCCACGCAGTACTTGTTATTTTTATTTTAATATCTAATCATGAAGAAAAGACATAATGACAATGACATACAATTATTCCAGGTCATTTTGAAGACTTAGGTGGACCCGGGGTGAAAATACGCATTATTTTGGGATCCACGTTGCCATTATGTAGAAGAAAGCAAACATGTTACGTCAAGCATAATGTCGAAGGCTTTACTGCTGAGCAGCTGTTACAGGATTTTGAGAGTCACCACCTGCTTGGATAAGATATATGGGCTCTTGTTATTTTCTCTACAGACATATTTGACTGATATTATGCATTGCTCACTTATGAGAGGACTCTTTTGTATTGATACCCAGGTGCTTGGTGTATACTTGATCACACAACTTGGGTATTGTTTTTTCTGTTTGTACTGATTATGTAATTGTTATAATTCTGATATGTATTGACCCATTGGGAGTTTGAATAGTGGACTGCAGATGTAAAGGTTACCTTTGATTCAATAGAATATCAAGGAGCTGTTTTTTTCGACTGAAAAAAAAGAGCATAATGTCGAAGGTGGAAGAGATGGTTAGGTTGTTCTAGTTCATCTTTAAGAAGTCGAAGGATTGTAAGGTGAAGTTGAAGGGGCTGGAGCAGGGTATGAAGGGGCATCTGTTTATTGATGCAGATATTTTTGAAGTAATTTGGTAGATTTTTTGGTTTTATTCATTATTTTATTTACTTAATATTTTATTATTTTATTAGATATTATGTGTCACTTTTCTATGTATGGATAGAAATTCAATTTTTATCTTATAGTAAATTGTAGAAAGCCCCTCCAAACACAATAAAAAACAATTTCAAATAACAAATTAATATATTTCTTATAACTCTTCCAATAATATAAATATCATGATATTTAATTGTTGCAAATTAATATTTATCAATTAAAATAAAACTAGCATACCCACAAAGATGGGGAAATGAAACACCGAAAAGAACTTCTATATGTCTAAAATGAGCGAAAGTTATGTGTATGTAGATACTGTAAGTTTATGTGTTAAAAACAAGTATAATGAATATATGGAAATTATAGTGCAAATACTAATAAGCAATAAAGAGGAACCCATGCAATAAATAGAAACGAATGTAATCTATGGCAAGTGAAATGAAATGTCCATTAATTTTGTCATAAGAGAAATTTTACATATGTAATATAATTATTGTTATCGAGTTTGACTCTAATCATATGGCAAGAAACATTGGTATTTTAATTTGGTATAGGGAGTGTAGGGATTGAGGGATGCAATTTTAAGTGTGAAATGAATAGAGAATGAAGGCACACCTCTTATTTTTTGTGAAGTGTGACATATGATGTGTATTTCATCTTTGTATAGCGGTTGAAGGAGAATGATGGTGCAATTCACATTCATTCTAAAGTTTTAGTGGGTGACATTGCCGTGAAGGTCAAGCCTTGACGTTTAGTGTTACCAATGTCAATGGTTGACCTTTTTAATGTCAATCATTGGGATTTATGGATAGTCAATGCCCAAGCCATCAAAATAATAAACATAAAAATATAAGAGAAAAAGAACACAATAAAACAACAAAAATCAATTTTGAAAAATAACAAAAAAAATAGTTTTGAGTATAAGTATGGTGGGGAGAAGGGTCTCACCATGGTTCCTTGGAAATTTGCATACAATTGGTCGTCCCATGCTAGTGATTTTTCCTTGAAAATAACACATATGGTAAATTTGAAGCAACACATGAATTATCATAAAACCCTCTAAAGAAGGTGTTTTTAACTGTCATAAAAAAATAGGAAATCATCTCAAATAAGGTAGTTAAAATCCATATGTTCACAAAAAGAGATGGCCATAAGTTGCTCCAGATATGTACACCAAGCAGCAAGAATAAATCCCAAGAAGAGATTGATGGTATATGATAGGTTACTTATTTAGTTTAATGTATGGGATTAAAGTTAAATGTATTAAAATGTAATTAAGAAATTAATCATCCAACGCCCATAATAATTATATAGCAAAAGAAGAGTGAAAAATGACGTTTGGTGTTATTGTTGTTTGAAGTCATTGATAACGAGTGCCATTAAACCCTAACTTGAATACCCTTGATAATGTAGCGTTGGGTTTCCATTGCACCCATATTTTATATATTAAGGAGAAATTTATTTTTAATATATAAAATACTTTAATAAAAAAAAATTAAATACTTTAATATTATAAATATATCTAAATCAAAATAGATTGAATACCCAAAACCACCAAAACTTAGTCTCAAGAATTAAATATTAAAATCCATTTGAAATCTGGTTCCAATTGATAAAAGTATTCGTTTAAATTTCTTTATCTATTTGAACAATGAAAACTTGCTTGTGACAACAGAGAATTGTCTCCCGACTTAAACTATAATGTCATATCACTGAATTGCATAAAACTGTTTAAAATCGTCTGAAACTGCAATCTTATGCTAAAATAAATACAATTAGTTAAAGTTGAATTTCAATAATGGATTTTTTCTATCCAACAATTATATGTTCAACTGATTGCATGAAAATAACCCCATTCCTCAACACGTTTTTTAGGTATTTCTTGTTTTTGGGGTAGTGAGGTCCATCAAAAGTATGTCGAGTGGGTACTCGTTGAATGTTGAATTTAATTACGCATCAAACGAGTTCTCTCGATCGAAATTTGAGTAAAAACACGAGGAGATATGTCGAAAATACAAACAAAAAAGTAGTTTTTTCTTTTCTTCTTCCAAAATTAATAATTTTTTTTTTAACTATTATTTTATTAATTTTTTTTAGGAGGCCCATTTTGAGTTGAAATTTCCTCTAATGAGAAGATATCAAGAAATCGAGATTCTTCAAAAGATGAACCATTTCAATTTGTTGACAAAACGCCATTTATCTAGTATTTAAGTACGCCAACAATGGCTCTCGGACTATTTATAGATCAATTCACATCAAGGGAATCATGGGAGCAGTTCTGGCTTGCATACTTCTTTGCCTGAAATGCTTCGATGAAATGCTTCTCAAACACTACATTTTTCGATCTATGGTTTCTTTACTTACTCCCAAAAATCGACCACAAAGCATTTGCAAACTTATTTGATCCCTTCTTAAATCCCATATCCTCGGCCAGTTTCATTGTCTTCATAATGTTTTCCTCTGAAGTTGTGATCAAGCGGGGATTCCTACTCAATAATTTTGATAACACTTTATCCTCAAATCCCAATCTTTCCAAAATCAAAATTCTAATATATCAATGCCCAATCTTTCCAAAAGTGAAATTCTAATATCTGAAAGTGCAATCTTTCCAAAAGAGAAATTCTAATATCTCATAGTGAGACATGGGGAGGCTCCTCATAGTCCGTCGACAAAAGATGAAATCTTGAGAGGAGCAGGCCCCTTAAACAACACCTTTAGTGGAATTATTTAGTACTTGTACTTTAAAAAATTAAATGAAAAACAATTAAATATTGGATGTAAATAAAAAAATAGCATTTCCATTCAAAAATTATGATATGTAATAAATGAATCATTTAATAAATATTTTATTGTTACCTAATTTATAAAACACTTATTGTTTTTAGACAAATTAACAAATACAAAGACATAACAACTCGATAATAATTTTGTCGAAGAGGCACATTCTACAACCCAGTAGGGGGATATGTGTAAGTCCTTGTGTGCTCATCCTAGAGATGACACATGCCCTTTGTAAAAATAATAAAATGTTATAAAAAATAAAATGTCGCCTCAATTTACATTTAAAATATTTTTTAGAACCACATATATAAGACTACAAATTAAAACCATAAACTTTTTGTTCACATTTCCTCAACATTTCCACTTTAAAAAAGGGGTTTGTAGTTAGATATATTCGATCCCTTTCGAGGCTTGGTAGATCCTTTTTAAGATGGATCTATGCTGGTTTTAAATACACATCAACACTTTATACTTGTCGAGGTTATCTTTATGTCCTTGATGGGGAACATTTATATGACGTGAAGTCAAATTAGTTTGTGTCGTCATTTTTATTCCTTCTCTTATGGTGTTTGCAATGTTGATTTTTTATTTATTTAATTGGATTATGCTAATTTTTCAAATGGTTATTGGATAGAAGGAGGTGAGGTCATGCCTTGGAATTCCTTCCCAGGAATCAACAGCACAACCCTGTAACATTTATAGGATGTGAAGTCGAATTAATCTGCATCGTTATTTGTATGCCTTATCCTATGGTGTTTGCAATGTTGGTTTTTTTATTTTATTTATTTAGTTAGATTATGATAATTTTTCAAATGGTTATTGGTTAGTAGGAGGTTTGGTCATGCATATGGAATTCGCTCCCAGGCATCAGCAAAACAACCCTTCAAGCATGGATTAAGTGTTGTTGGATCATTTGTCATGTTGATTGTTGAGCGTTTTGTATTGGTTTTATTGTCGTCCTATTGTCAGTGTATAGGCCATCCTGAGGGATTTAGTTCTATGGAGGGCCTCTGCTGCAGGTATTTGTTGATGTGGTGAAGCAAAATGTCTTATTTAATTCCCTCGACCTAAAATTCAGGGTTTGCATTTAATTGTTGCATACATGGATTTAATGGTCTAGTTATTGTTGTTTGTTGGTACACTAGATCTTTTTTGGTGGGATCATTTCTCTTACACATTTGCAGTGGATTCAAAACTAGCATTTGTTGTTATTCTCTTTCTGGCATCTATAGGGACATCTGCCTTTGTTTTCTGCTCATTTGTCTCTAGGTGACAGTGTTCTTGTGCAACTTTAGTTCTATTTGTAGCAGTGATCTTGTTCTGTTCAAGGCGTTTTCTTTGTGGGAAGCGGTGTTCGGGTGTTATTTTTCACTTTTGGTTTCGAGTATTGCGATGAGCTTCCAGTATTATTCATTCCTATTTCTACAATTGTGTGTTAGTGAGATGTCCAAACACATCATCGTTTATTTTCTCATGCTTTTCTCCCTATGTATGGAAATAATCTTTGGCTTTCTTCCTGTTAGCGTCGGGATTGAGCCCATAGGTTAGGAGGAAAAGGGTTCTCTCTCGGGAAACAACAGAACCGCTTTAGACTGTGCCCCTGGCCCTACGCAGTCAGAGAGGGATATCTCATTTGTTTTTAGGTTTACTTCATGTAGGATATTTGATCAAGAATGGTCAGGAGGCCAAACTCCTGAATGGGGCGGGTATGTTAATATAAGATGTAGGTGGGACTATCAGAGTAAGGAACCATTGGGAAATGGATTCGAATGTCTAGGTAGGGAACATATTTTTGTAGGTAAAGGATGGCATGAATTTACAAACAGAGTCAAGATAGCTATCGATCTTGCAATCAGGAGATATTCAGTGGGTGATTAGTAGATGAGAGGGAATAGTCCATTACGCAAAGCACCAATAAGATGAATTCTACGTAACTTTAGAAGAAAACTTAAATGAATATCTAAAACAACAGACAAATCATAGCATGTATGAATTCCAAACTGTTAAACACTCATTTCAGACATGAAAGAAATCAACGAACTAGAATGAAAATGAGATGAACATTTCACGTAAAGAGATTACATATTGAAAGAAGCAACGACACAGGAATCTCTCTCTTGAAAGACAATCCTTCCTCTGCAAATTTATTCATAACACGAAAATCAGAGACTAATTACAATGGAGAGCCTCAACCCTTGAAAGTTTCCGAACCAACCCTTTTCTCCCTCATCGAGAGTGTATTTATACTATTTCAGCACTGATAATATTCTCCGAAACCAACCTAAAAACTGTTTCCATTCGCAATCAAACATTAACAGTCTAGAGAGTGGAAATATTGCCATGATTTACAAATGTGAATAAACATCATGGAGCTATAGCGTATGGTAACGCGGAATGACAACGCTGAGTTTTCTTTATCATGGTATGTGAAAGCGATCCCTATGTTTCCTGCTAACGGTCAGTTGCCGACTCGGACCATTTTAGACATACCTTTCTTCCTCCTTTCACCAACATGCTTCTTTCAGATCACGTTGCTCAAAGGTTGACAAGAAGACCTGCGCCCTAATGCCCGATCATTTTCCCGGCCCGTCTTTTGTTTGGTAACATGGTTATAGGAGGGGACTGGGAAAAGGGTGGCTATGCACTTAATGATGACAAATGTCTTATGAAGCTTATCATCCTTATATTTCTCTCTTCTACGTGGACCACGTGTTATACTTGTGAGCTAGGAAAGTTAGTGTCATTGGACATGACCTTTTCCTTAGGCCTATCACAAATGGCATCGAGGGAATCGACCAATCTACCGGGAGGAAGACCATGCGTGGGAACTCCTCTTCTACTGTCATCTCTATGATGGATGTGAAACTTGTAGCCTTGATGCCTCCTCAGCCCTGTGATTTGGGGAACCTTTCACATCCATCGTCCATGTTTCTTTACTTCTGCCGCCAACTTCTATTCTCTTGATATAATGAGCAACTTTATATCGTGGCATGTTCTTACCCGTTGATTTATATTGACCTTCCCATGCAACCGTCGATCTGAAGGGGTCCTATCACCTCTTCATGAATCAGGATCCTGATGTTGGCTGCACTAGTTTAGATAACGAAAAGAGCCATAGCCGTAGATCTACCTCTGCTCTTGTCGTGACCATTGATTCTTTGCATCTAGTACCACTTTTCATGATTTGGAAACATGAATTCCTTCGCACAAGTTTGGCTTGTGAAATTAGCTGGGGCCATAGATCTGCTTCTACTTTCATCCCTTCCTTCAGATACTTCCACCTTTTAACCTGTTTCGTGATTTGGGAAAGTTCCTTCTATTGAGCATGTTTGCTCAGTGAAGCTATTTCGGGCCGTCGATCAGGCTTCGCCTTGATCTCGGCCTTTCATTGCTTTCCCGTTTTAATAGAATCTGCGAATGCCAAACTTGACCATTCCCTCACGTCCTTTGGCCAAAACCATGCTCTATCGTCGCTCTTCTTCCTTGTGATCCCAGATCATTGGTCTACGATGCCTTTCTCTATCATCTTTGTTGCTGTATGTCTTCACCTCTAGAGGAATCTACCACCGTAGATCGAGCTTTCTTCTTCATCTAATGGTCTAAAATGATGGAAAACATACATTTGATATATGAAGGGTGTTCATATAATTTTCTAATGAGTAGGATCCTTTTCGAGCTTTGTCAGGCTCATAAATCGACTGTTGCAAATAGAGTGCTAATAGCTGGCTCCACGAGGGATGCTATCCTCCAGCAAAGAACCCCTGTAGAAAAAGTGCCAAATCCATTGGGTTGTCCCCAATATTTCCTTCGAAGCCTCCATTCTGCTCTGAGATATTGCTTTAGCGAAGTTATGTCACTCTGCAAACCATGCTCTTGGACATATTCTGAAACTAAGAACAGTTGTGAATGCAAACCTGTGCTTACAACTGAAAATGAAAACAAACTAAAATAGCAATGAAGGAAATGCTCAATGATTGTCAATCTTATTTTTTCCTACCTACTCTACCTAACTTAGTGCGCAAGTTCGATTAAGTGAAATCAGACTTCCAATGAAGCCAATCAAGCAGCTTGCCTAATAGTTTTGTTCTCCTTTTGTGCTTGATGAATAGGAATGAAATACAAAATGGAAGAAGGCTATAACAAATAAACTGATCATTACAGTAGAGAAGTGACCAGTTATTACCACTACCCAACCTTTCCATGTACTCTGCTATGGGGTCATAGAAAACACGAAAACCTCCAACATATTCTATCATATGTTCATGGGGAGGCTGTCCAGAACTTTCTTTCTCCGGTGATCTGTCAGGATGATACTTGGAATATCCTAAAAAAGGGCCCACATAATCATTCTCTAATGAAAGATCCGCCCTTTTACTCGAAATTTCTGAAACTAGCACTTGAACTTCTTCATGTGCCTCAGCATGGATGTCCTCTTTTTCTTTAACAGAACCGAGTAGGCATATTCCTCCTTTATGGGGTGATATTCCTGAAGATAGAAAATAAAAAAATGTATTTATTTGAGGGTTGTTGCCTCCTTCTTCATGACTCAACATCTCATCACAAATTCCTGACGTAGCAATAAACAGAGAGGAATTGCATGATTGTTCCTCTTTATCATCTTCTCTTCTGCATAAGTTTATGGAATGCACCATACCCTCTAACTTCTATTTCTGCTTAGAGGCTTTAATCATGTGTTGCATTAATTCAAAAGAGGAATAACACAAGGGTAGGCTATCACCTCTAACACATTCACCATCCTTTCCTATCTCAACCTTTTGAGTTTGGATTTTAGCTTGATTTTCTCCATTAGTAGACCTTGGTTCTATAACTGGCTCTTTAGGTATAGCCTCCAGATACTCCTCTTCATACTCATTGTACAAAGGTACACTAAAATCCCTTCTAAAATCATCATTAACGGACCCGGTGCTGAGTAGATTGCAACCTTCAGAAAACAGGCCTGCAAAACTATTTGTTTCTATATCAGGTTGATCATCTTCCTGTCTAGCAAGTGAAAGCTTAGCTGAACATGGACTCTACCCTTCTGTTTGTAGGGCCCAACCAATTTTAAAGTATATTTTATTTCACCACCACTGTCTTCTCCCGAAAATATTTGGGATCTTTTAAGGTTTTCCTCAACCTCCAAACAATCAGTAAACATATGCTCCAGAGTGGCTGATTTTCTTTCCAAAAGAAGCAAGGACAACTCAGGGGGAAAGGTGGCTGCATAATAGATCTTAGTAGTGTTCTCAAGAGGTGGGACCTACTTGGGCATGCTATAATAAAAGCTTGCAAATCGTCTGTTAAAAATAGATATGGTCTCACCCTCATGTCTCTTCAGGGAATAAAATTATGAAAGTATTTGATCCATTGGCCTTCTTCTACCCAAAAACTTTAAAAAGGTGCAAGAAAACTCTTCATAGGTATTGATGGACTTAGGCTACAAGTGTTTGAACCATTCTTTAGCATTTCCTTGCAAAGACTGGGAAAAATTCCTCATGTAAACATCATCATGTTCTATCTCAAAAAGGTCATAGAAATGTTCAAAGGCTTGTAAATGTTTCTCAGCAGTGAAGTCTTTGGATTCTCCATCAAATTTGGGGAGGTACTTGTAATGTTTCGTAGGAAAATCATGGAGGATAGGAGGCAATTGTAGTGGTTTGTACCATCTTGGAATACTGGGAGAGACCAGGTTAGGCGAAATAGATAAGCTATTAACCGAGGTTTCATGAGGTTCACAGGGGTGACCTTTAACGTCATGAGCTTTGGGAGAAAAATCTTGGTCAAAATCAAATGTATAGGATGATGCAACGCTTTTGGTTCATAAAGAAGGATAAAAATGAATATATTCATAGCTCTGTTCCAAATGAATTGAACCATAGAAGGTTGTTTTGTTAAATTTAGGAAAGGATAAGAATAAACTTACGAGACAAGACAAGGCATCCTAGAAGAAATGTAAACTCAAGTATATTAACCTTTCACCATGCATTTTTGGGTGTTACAAGGAGTCCATTCTCCCTAGCGGAGCCTGTCAATTTTTCTAAAAATTTGATTTATGGGTCATACCGCCAGCGGAGTCACTGAAGTCTGAATCCTTTAAGAGTGGAGTCGCCAGGTGAAAAGTGTGCAACCTTCTTGATGTCTAATCATTGTTCACCATCAACAACCAGATCTAAAACTATGTCGTCCTTCCTAGGGATGATCTTCAATATCATCCTCAGCAGTGGCGCCAATTTGTTAGCACTGGGATTGAGCCCATAGGTTAGGAGGAAAAGGGTTCTCTCCTGGGCAACAACAGAACCGCTTTAGACTGCGCCCCTGGCTCTATGTAGTCAGAGAGGGATCTCTTGCTTGTTTTCAGTTTCACTTCACGTAGGCTATTTGATCAAGAATGGTTAGGAGGCCAGACTGCTGAATGAGGCAGGTGTGTTAATATAAGATGTAGGTGGGGCTATCAGAGTAAGGAACCATTGGGCAATGGAGTCAAAGGTTCGGGTAGGGAACATATTGTAGGAGGTAAAGAATGGCGTGAATTTACAAACAGAGGCAAGATAGCCGTCGATCTTGCAATCAAGAGATATTTAGTGGGTGATTAGTAGATGAGAGGGAACATTCCATTACGCAGAGCATCAACAAGATGAATTCTACGTAAATTTAGAAGAATACTTAAATGAATATCTGAAACAACAGACACAGCATAGCATGTATGAATTCCAAACTGTTATACACTCATTTCAGACATGAACGAAATCAACAAACTAGAATGAAAATGAGATTAACATTTCACGTAAAGAGATTACATATTAAAAGAAGCAATGACATAAGAATCTCTGTCTTGAAAGACAATCCTTCCTCTGCAAATTTATTCATAACACAGAAATCAGAGACTAATTACAATGGAGAGCCTCAGCCCTTGAAATTTTCCCAACCAACCCTTATCTCCCTCTATCGGGAGTGTATTGATACTATTTCAGCACTGAGACTATTCCCCGAAACCAACCTAAAAACTCTTTCCAGTCGCAATCAAACATTAACAGTCTAGAGAGTGGAACTATCACCACGATTTACAAATGTGAATAAACATCATGGAGCTGTAGCGCATGGTAACGTGGACTGACAACGCATAGTTTTCTTTATCATGGTATGTGAAAGCGATCCCTATGTTCCCTACTGATGGTCAGTTGCTGACTCGGACCATTTCAGACATAACTTTCTACCTCCTTTGAATAGCTTACTTCTTTCATACCACGTTGCTCAAAGGCTGATAAGAAGACCTGTGCCCTAATGCCCGATCATTTTCCCGGCCCATATTTCGTCTGGTAACACGGTTATAGGAGGGGACTGGGAAAAGGGTGGCCATGCGCTTGATGATGATAAACATATTACAAAGCTTATAATCCTTGTACCACTCTCTTCTACATGGACCATGTGCCAGACCTGTGATCCGGGAAAGTTAGTGTCATTGGACATGACCTTTGCCTTAGGCCTATCACAAATGGAGTCAAGGGAATCAACCAATCTACTGGGAGGAATATCATGCATGGGAATGTCTCTTCTACTATCAGCTCTGTGCTGGATGTGAAACTTACAGCCTTGAGGCCTCCTAAGCCCTCCGATTTGGGGAACCTTTCATGTCCATCATCCACGTTTCTTTACTTCTGCCGCCAACTTCTCTTCTCTTGATACAACGAACAACTTTATATCGCAGCGTGTTCTTACCCATTTATCTAGATTGACCTTCCCATGCAACCGTCGATCTGAGTGGGTCCTATCACCTCTTCGTGAATCGGGATCCTGACATTTTTCGTGCTAGTTCAGATCGCGAAAGAGCCACAACCGTAGATCTACCTCTGCTCTTGTCGTGACCGTTGATTCTTTGCAACTGGTACCACTTTTCACGATTTGGAATTGTGACTTCCTCTACACAAGTTTGGCTTGCAAAATTAGCTGGGGCTGTAGATCTACTTCTTCTTTCATCCTTGCCGTCAGATACTTCCACCCTTTAACATGTTTTGCGATTTGGGAAAGTTCCTTCTATCGAGCATGTTTGCTCAACAAAACTATTTTGGGCCGTTGATCGAGCTTCTCCTTGATCTCAGCCTTTCATTGCTTGCCCATTTTAATAGACTCCATGAATTCCAAACTTGACCATTCCCTCACGTCCTTTGGCCAAAGCCACACTCTATCGTCGCTCTTCTTCCTTGTAACCCTGGATCATTGGTCTATGATGCCTTTCTATATCATCTTCGCTACTGTATGTCTTCACCTCTGGAGGAATATACCACTGTAGATCGAGCTTTCTTCTTCATTTGACGGTCTAAAATGATGGAAAACATACATTTGATATTTGAAGGGCATTCATATAATTTTCTAATGAGTAGGATCCTTTTCGAGTTTTGTCAGGCCCATAAATCGACTATTGCAAACAGAGTGCTAACACTTCCCATGTTATTTGTTTGTTGAATATAAAAACGAATTGACATGTTTTCCATGTTTTGTTTCAGATTCTATTGTGTTGTTGTTGGCGCTCTTCTTTTCTTGACGATGTGGTGTTCGTGGGAAGTGGTGTTTTGGTGTTTTCAAGCACTTGTGGCTCCAATTATAATGCAAGGGTTCTTATCATGTTCCTTCCTTCCACTAAGCTAGTGTGTTTCTGTGGTGTCTAGAAAAAATGTTGTCGTTCTTTGCTGGTGCTAGTGGTGTTGGAAATATTAATTACTCATACATTTACTTCACCACTCACCTGACTTAGTCAAAGTCTATAGAAGTACATCCTCTATCATTCTCTCTGACAAGATGAAGAATTCACATCTCTCCATATTTAAGCAATGGAATTGAATTTCCGAAGTTAACATTTTAGGTAGAAATTTATTACAGTCTTTAATGTTGGATGGTAGCTTCAAAGAGAAGCATATTTTAGTCTTTTGTATATGAAAAATAAGAAGAATAAAAAACATAGAGAGGAGGGAGAGAAGAATAAAATGAGAGCAAGCATGGAGTAGAGGAGGAGAAGAAGAAAAAATCTAAGAAGAGTTCGAGAAGCTCAAGCTTCTGAGTTTTGAAATGTTGAGAGCCGAAGCTCTGTAAAAGGTGAAACATCCTTGTAAATTTCCAAGTTTGTAATTGCAGCTCTATTTCTTTGTTATGTCATGACAATATATATAAATCCATAGTTTATGGTTGAATGCATGTATTATTTATGCTACACATATTCTCTATAATTACTTGTGTGAATGTTGTTTACATTTACCATTTTGTGAAAGACACAAAGAATCCACAAATATTTCACTATGTAAAAGTTGAGTTTTAACCGTAGAGCGCTCAACACAAGTCTTACTTAAATATTTTGTTTATATGATATTGTGAGCTTGTTGCAATATAGTTGTGTTGAGGTTTATTCCAAATTTGGATTTGGTCGCAACCAAAAGTGTGTCACAGAGAAATCTTGTTGCAGTAAAATCCCGTTGAAGTCAATGTTCAAATATTGTAACTTTGAAGAATATTATATTGTATTTTATTATTGTAAACTATCGGAGATGTTTTATTCCTTTGTCGGGATGTTATTATTGTATTTGGTCATCCTAGAGTCATGAGGTAAAACCTTTGTTGTAAGTAAGGTCGATAGAACCATCTAGAATGTAATATTATATTGTTTTGAGTCTTCCTAGGTAAGTCAGCGTAGTAAGTTTGTTGGGGCCGACCTACTTAGGGAAAAAGTCAAGTGGAAGATGAAGTATAAATAGAAGTGATGTGCTCCTCATTTGGACTCACACACTCACTTGTGTAATTCACATAGGAAATAGATAGAAAGAGCTATCTTCAAGGAGAAGGAGCACTTGTTTGAGGTTTTGTCCTTGTACTTTTGATCATCTATATTGAGGAAGTTATGCTGGGTTTTCTTCCCCTAGAGAGTTTCCCAGGATAAATTTGTGTCTATTTTGTGATTGTGTTTCTTTTAATGATCCTATATATGCTATTGTTGTGAAATTGAATTGAATACTAATGATATCTATCTTAGCATATTGAATCTTAACATAGTATTAGAGCAAGTCTGAATAGGACAACTTTCACAAGGAGAAACTCTCTCTCTTCTCCCCCCGACAAGAAAATATGGTTTCTGTCAAAGTTGGAATTTTGGAAATATGATTGCATAGAAAGTTGTACCTCACTAGAGTGCATCTATTGATCCCTAGATTGAAATTTTTGAGTGGGTATATCTCCAGGAAAGTTAAACCCTAGTTTGACTTTGGATAAAAAAATACAGAAAACCAGAAAACTGTAGAACCTGTAGATCAAAATATCGCAAGTCAATTTTGAGAGGTGAAGATTTGGAATCTCCAGAAACCAAGTGTACCAGTCTCAGTCAAGAGCATCTCTTGGTAAGGTGAGTTTTTCATTTTGAAGAAATTTATTTTTTGGTGACCTCCTCGATAAGATGGTCCCAAGCACTAAGATCGAGGATAAGATAGAAGGCATAGAGAATTTCTTAGCATGGAAATATAGGATTGGACTCATTCTTAGAGAGAATGATCTTGACAAATACATCAAGAACAAATTTGCAAAACTTGGAGAGGATGAATCTAAGGAGAAGCACAAGAAGGACCCGATTAGGGAAATGAGGATCATTGTTGATTCTATCAAAGATTGCTTGATTCCTCAAGTGTCATCCAAAGATATCCCGAAGGAGATGTATGATTCCCTAGCCAGAATGTATGAAGGAAGGAACATAAATAGAAAGATGAATTTGAGATCTCAATTGAAGAGTACCAATATGTACCAAGGAGAACCCATCCAAGACTACTTCACAAGGGTCTCCTAGTTCAAGGAGCAACTAGAAGCCATCCAAGACTCCCTTGATGACAATGAGCTAGTTATGACTTCTCTCAATGGTCTCACTAGACATTGGGATTCATTCATCTAGACTATGTGTTCCAAAAAGGAAAGCATGAAATTTGACATTGTATGGGAAGATTGCATCCAAGAGTAGGCTAGAGTAGCCAATAGAGAAGCTCTACTTAAAGAAGATGATCAATCCCTAGCCACCAATAACAAGAGAGGAATAAGTCAATCAAACTTCAAAAATGAAATCCACAAGGAGTCTCAACCTCCCAAGAAGTTCCAGGACAAGAGGAAATAATCCAAGAAGAAACTACTCCAACTTTCAATGCTTCAATTGTGACAAGATAGGACACATTGCTAGAAATTGTCCATTGAAGAAAGAAGAATACAAGAAGAGGAACAATACCAAAAGACATCATGCACACCAAGATGAAGATGAAGATGAAGACGAAGAGGAAGAAAGACCTCAGAGAAAACAAGAAAAAGAAGAAGATGCAGGAGAGTATGTATTATTCTCTGCACTCTCTGGGTCTATGATACCTGGAGAAGATACATGGCTTATTGATAGTGGTTCTTCAAAGAATATGATCGTACAAAAAAAAACTCTGTCAAAACTTAAAGAGAAGAACTCTCCTCAGAAGGTATCATTAGGAGATGACTATCAATATCGTATCAAAGGGATTGGTGAAGCGAGATACAAGCTTGATTTTGGAACCCCCATGAAGATAAAGGAAGTTTTATATGTAGTAGTTTTGAAGAAGAACTTACTTTCTATATCAGCACTAGATAAGAAATGATATAAGGTTGCAATCATAGATGGAAAAGTACTTATGTGGCCCAAAAGAAAATCAATTTAATATGCAGTTGTCATTGGTGAAGAAGGAGGCTTATCTAAACTCAAAGGACATTCAGAATCAACCCTTGTTCATGAGACCACTAGCCCAAATGAATTATGGAATAGGAGTCTTTCTCACGTCAACTACAAAACACTACCCCATGTGAGCAAAGTAGTGACGGGATTACTAGATTTGAAGATTGATCATGAAGTAATTTGCAAAGGATGTGAAAAAGGAAATAATATCAAGAATCCATTTCTAAAGAGTGAGACAAAGACTAAAGGTACATTGGAATTAATCCATTCATATGTATGTGGTCCAATGACCTCCACATCTTTGAGTGGTTATGAATATTATGTTACATTTATTGATGACTATTCAAGAAAGACATGGATATATTTCTTGAAAACAAAGGATGAAGTATTTGGAAAATTCAAGGAATTCAAAGACTTGATAGAGAATCATTCAAAAAGAAGAATCAAGACACTTAGAGCAGAAAATGGTGGAGAATATAATTCAAAATACTTTGAATCCTTTTGTAAAGAAGATAGAATCAAGAGGGAAGTAACTACTCCCTACAATCCTCGACATAATGGTGTTGCGAAAAGAAACAATAAGACCATTATGGAAGAAGTAAACACAATGATACATGATCAAGATATTCCAATGCTTCTATGGGATGAAGAAGCAAGGACGACAATTTATGTACAAAATAGATTATCCCATAGTGACCTTGGATTCAAGACTCTAGAAGAAATGTTCACAGGAAATAAGCCTTAAGTGAGACACCTCAAGATATTTGGTTGCCAGTATATGTTCACATACCAAAAGAAAAGAGAACCAAGTTGAACCCTTTCGGGAAGAAGGGAATATTTGTTGGATACTGTGAAGTATCCAAAGCCTTCAAGATATACATTCCAGGATTCCATCACATGGAAATTAGTAGAGATGTAACATTTTATGAAGAAACAACTCTCAAGAGATCCAAAAAGTGCGAGCATGAAGAAGTATATGAAGAAGATGTACCTCCCAGAAATGTAGAAGTTGCACCCTCCCCTAAAGATGAAACACCAGAAGATCATGTTATGCTATAACCTCAGGAACCTCCTACTATGAATATGTCACAAAAGAGAAAGCCTGCATGGGTAAGAGAAATTATACAAGAAGCAGAGAAGTATGGAGCTCCAAAAGGCTCCACAAGAGTAAGAAAGAAGTCAAATCTATTTTCCAGTTATGTGGATTTCATGTGTGATCTTGTAGATCAAGGGCCTACCAGTTATGAAGAAGCTATACAGAAGAAAGAATAGGTAGAAGCAATGATGGAAGAATACCAATCAATAATGAAGAATGATGTTTGGGATATAGTTCCCAAACCATAAGGAAAAAGTGTGGTGTCTTCCAAGTGGATCTACAAGATAAAGGATGCAGCTGATGGAAGTATTGAGAAATAAAAGGCAAGTTTTGTGGCTAGAGTATTCTTTCAGAAAGAGGGAATTGATTATGAAGAGAAATTTGCACCAGTAGCAAGGTACACTTCCATTTGAACCATCATGGCACTTGCATCCATGATGAAGTGGAGTTTACACTAGATGGATGTGAAGACAACTTTCCCAAAAGGTGTTATTGAGGAAGAAGTGTACATAGAACATCCACATGGATTTGAAGTTGAATACATATGGACTCACGTATGTGAGTTGAAGAAGGATCTGTATGGATTGAAGCAAGCTCCTAGAGCTTGGTATGGAAGGATAGATATCCTTTTGACGAGCTTGGGATTTACCAAAAGTAAATCTAACCCTAATCTTTACTTTAATATTATGGATGATGAACCTGTCATATTATTGTTGTATGTGGATGATTTATTTCTAACAAGAAATGAGAAACAGATTGTAGAATGCAAGAAGAATCTTGCTGAACAATTTGAGATGAAAGAACTTGGATTGATGCACTATTTTATAGGTATGGAAGTATGGAATAACTCAGAAGAAATCTTTCTCAACCAAGGAAAGTATGATGTGGAAATCCTAAACAGATTTGATATGTTGGAATGTAAAGCCATGGCCACACCCATGGATACCAACTTGAAGTTGTTAGCTGATGAATCATCATAATTAGTGGATGTGATTCAGTATAGAAAGATTATTGGGCCATTGATGTATATTATGAATACCAAGACATATATATTCTTTGTTGTGAACACCTTGATTCAGTATCTAGTTAAACCTATACATGTTCATCTGGTAGCTGCAAAGCATGTGATGAGGTACCTAAAAGGTACGATAGAATTTGTTTTATAATATGTTGGAGATCATGACTATAGATTGTATGGTTATACATATGCATATTGGGTTGAAAATGTCTCGGGTAGGAATATCACCTCAGGTGGATGTTATTGTCTAGGATCCGCCATGATCTCATGGTTTAGCAAGAAGTAGTCCAGTGTTTCTTTCAACACAACTGAAGCAGATTATATAGCAACTTGTTCTACTAGTTGTGAATCCATATGGATTTGAAAGTTGATGTCAGGTCTATTTGACCTAGAGCTCGATACCATGGTGATTCTATGTGACAACTAGAGTTGTATAAAGATGACGAAGAACCCAGTGTTCCATGACAAATCAAAGCACATAGAAATATAGTATTTTTACATACGGGATATGATACAGAAGGGAGCCGCTAAAGCTCCAGTATGTGAGCATTGATGAGAAAGTTGATGATGTGTTGACTAAGCCTCTCTCTCGAGTAAAGTTTGAATACTTTTGTGACAAGCTTGGTGTGGTTTGAAAGGACCTTCCTCTAAAGGGGGAACAATCATGGTGATGTTGCAGTGGGATTATATCATCCATGGACATTAGTCCTAAAGTGATCCATATAATTTTGTCTCTATGATGTGGTTGGGATTGTATCATCCCTGGATATTAGTCCTAAAGTGATCCACATAATTTTGTCTCCGTGATTTGGTTAGGATTGTATCATCCCTAGAAATTAGTCCTAAAGTGATTCGTATACTTTTGTCTCCGTGTGTGGATGGGATTATATCATCCCTGGACATTAGTCCAAAAATGATGCACAGAATTGTGTCTCTGTGATTTGGATGGGATTGTATCATACCTAGACATTAGTCTTAAAGTGATCCACATACCTTTGTCTCTGTGATGTGGATGGGATTGTATCATCCCTAGACATTAGTCCTAAATTGATCCTCATAATTTTGTCTTAGTGATGTGGATACGATTGCATCATCCTTGGACTTATGTCCTAAAGTGAAAGGGATTAATCATCCCATAATTGGATCATGTGTGTTGCAGGTTATGTTGCTGTAGATGATGTTGTTGTTGATTGAAATATCAAGTGTTGTTGTAGATGATGTTGTTGCTGATCAAAAGATCAAGTGTTGCTGTAGATGATGTTGTTTCTGATATAAAGATCAAGTGTTGTTGTAGATGATGTTGTTTCTAATAGAAATATCAAGTGTTGGTGTAGATGATAGAGTGATCGAGTGCTGCAAAAGATGAAGATCAAAGATGAAGACTCGATGTTGTAGAAGATAATGCTCCTGTACTTAAGATATTGAATATGTTCCAGTAACTATTCTAGTTGCTGATGTTGTTGAAGAAAACTTTTGGTGATTTATAAATGTATCACCTTGATCTTGTTGATCACGCTCTCTCTTCTTGCTCCTACAGTTGATGTTGTTGTTGTCAATAGAAAACCCTTCTCGTTAAGTGGGAGTGTTGAAATATTGTAACTTCAAAGAATATTCTATTGTATTTTATTATTGTAATCTATTAGAGATGTTTTATTTCAGGCCTCAGAATTTTACTATTGTAGTTGGTCATCATAGATTCATGAGGTAAAACCTCCATTGTAAGTTGGGTCGATAGAACCCTCCAAAAAGTAATATTATATTGTTTTGAGTATTCCTAGGTAAGTCGACTTGGTAAGTTTGTTGGGTCGACCTAGTTAGGGAAAAATTCAAGTGGAAGATAAAGTATAAATATAAGTGGTGTGCTCCTCATTTGGACACACACACTCATTTGTGTAATTCACATAGGAGAGAGAGAGAGAGAGAGAGAGAGATATCTACAAGGAAGGAGCATCTGTTTGAGGTTTTGTCCTTGTACTTTGATTATCTATATTGAGGAAGTTTTGTTGGGTTTTCTCCCCCTAGAGGGTTTTCGAGGATAAATTTGTGTCTATCTTGTGATTGTGTTTCTTTCAGTGATCCTGTATATTCTATTGTTGTGAAATTGAATTGAACACTAATTATATCTATCCTATCATTTTGAATCTTAACAGTCAAGTGGGTTTTTGTCGAGGTAAAAGTGTGTTGGGTTAAAATTCCGTAAAAAAGTGTCTCAACAAAAATTGAGAAGTTGATTCATGTTGCAGTGAAGTCTATCACACACTAGCCTATCGCAAAGTTGTCCGTTATAGTAAAATATTTGCCGTAGTAAATATGTGTCACAGTAAAATCCTGTTGCAAGTATTTCCGTCAAAGTTAACTCGTTGAGTAAAAGGTGGGGTTTCCCAAGGTAATGTGTGGTGGGTCCAAAAGTAAAGAAAAAGAAAAATTCTCACTGTGCAGTAACTCAAGTTTATTGTTGTAGCTCCTCTCCTACATTTATCAAAGAATTGACTCCCCAGCTATGTGCATAAGTTACAACTTCCTTTAAACCACGAGGGGTTCACTAGCGATACAATATCATATCACGTCCATTCATATTGGGGGTTTGAATACACCTAAAAACCTCAAAAATATATTGCTTCATATTAAGGGATCAAGGGGGGGATTTTTAATTTGACATAGTAATATAAATATTGGGGGTTATTTTATTTGGGTGGGATAAGGAATAACCTCCAAATCATGGGATGGATTCATACATTCAAATCACGGTCTCATTTCATACCTCCAAATCACGGGATAGATTCATACCTACAAATCATGGGATGGATTCATATCAGTCCTAGTTGATGCTAAGGAATAACCTCCAAATAATAGGCTAGATTTATACCTCCAAATCATTGGACTTATAAAGTATTTTTTTTAGAATAACTTTTTAGGTTGGGTTTTAGGTGAGTATTGAGATTTAATCAAAGTTTGCTCTACGACAACCAAGAAAAGTGAGATCAATATTTCTGGGCTCACTATAATGAAGAAAAGTTAAATGAATATTTCTTGACGAATTATTTCTTTCAACCTTTTGTATTCTTGTATTGAGTTATATTTGGAACATTCATAATTGTAATTTCAATTCTTGTATGTAAGGAATCCATCTTAATATTGTATTGGAACTGATAAGAACACAGGTGAAAATATAAATCCTTATTTACATACCCTATGTGTTATCGTTACTATCAAATGGTATCATATAGATTCACCATCTGTATATATTTATAACTATTTCATGCTTGAAACTTAACAATGGATAATTTCCCCTTTCCTATAAAGATAAAAATAACTAGATATAACCAAAGCAAAGACAACTTAATGTTGTTAATTCCCTTTTGCAAGAATAAATGTAGAGGAAGTGGAGGAAATTCATTGCATCTTGTGAATGACCCAAATCCAAGCTATGCACATGATCATATGGTGTTATTCGAAAGTAAAAGGAATTCTTCTATGGTCATTTGGGTTCAAACATCAGAGATGTTTGTTTTGATAGGAAGGTATTGAAGTCCATCCATGAAAGGGTTTCATTTTTGCATTTTAATGGAGTTTAATTTATTAAGCTTATAGAAAACATGAGCTCTCTATGGCTATACTTGTATTTACATGATATCAAATTGGTAGATTGGCAGGATGTGATGTGAAACATCTACAATCCTCATATATTCTAAACATTGCACTAACTGTTGGACTATCAGTCTTTTACATTTTTTATTACAATGATCTCTTGACTCAGTTGTCTTTTACACATTTTTCCTTCCCCGTTACTAACTCGTTGGGTCTTCCACTATCCAATGCTAGAAATTGATCAGGCAACCCTACAACCCCATTGGGATCATTATTAGCATTATACTATTATTTTATTTATCATCTTAATGTTTCTTTATACTAAGATGCGTTAGGGATCTTGTTCATTACAAGTTGATAATATTATATAAAGGGGATATTGCAAATGGGTTGATAAAAATGGCTATCTACAATATTTGGTGAAACTAGGGGTTTTCTTAATTAGAAAGGTATATTGAGGGAGGGTTCAACAATACAATTTAAGGAGGCATTTACCAATATTTAGTGAAATTAAAGATATACTTTAATATCTTATGAATAGTCATACTATGTAACAAGTTCATTAAATAAACCCATATACTTTAAACATGTTTTATTGTCTCTAAAATGTAATAACCAATTCACATGTTTTCCAAAGCATCAATTTTTTTACCTAAATGTATTTGCTTTGTTAACATGTATAGCATAGATACCATGTTCCATACCATACTTTTCATAGATTTCATTGTTTCAAATTAAAGTATGGTAATTGTGTATTTATTTTCATAAAAGTTATATATATAAACACCTCGTATTTCAAAATATTATTATATTTGTATATTTATTTTACTCTTCTTTTAGAAATTACATGTTCTTTTTTCTAAAATAAATACATATCAACAACTTATACTTCATTAGGTTAAACCAAATTTGAATTTGTCCAAATGAATAATTACCAATTAGAAAATGCCCATTAAAATTTTTAATTTAAAAAAAAATTAAAAAAAAATCTGAAGTTATTTTATGTTACTTCTTTAGGTTGCACCAAACTTTGAATTGTCCAAATCTATAGTAATTATAGAATGATTACAACGGGAAAGTGCTCATTAAAATTTTTAATGTAAAAGAATTCAGAGGTTATTTTATGTTATTTGACATTGATATAATGTCAAGTGTATATTTATTTAATTATTTAAGATAATGTTAAGTTTAAATTTAACTTATTTATTTAAACATTTAATATTATGCTTATATACTTTTTGAAATGGACAAAGACAGTATCACTCAAGTCACGTCATTTGCTAATATATCTTTTCCATGTGATTTGCTCCTAAAATTTCGGATATCGTTTTCATTCAGTGGATGGGAAAATGAACGAAAGATCCTTATCCATGATCTATGAGTGGTCTACATCATTCCATCTAGTTGGAATCTTTAGTTAGGGAGGGCGACATGCTATTGATTTGTCAAACTAAGGGTGGGTCATTTTAACAAGGGAGGTTCACTTCAACTAACACATGCTTAGGGTTGAAAATAATGGTTTATAAAGTATATACTTCTTCTACAATTTGGTGTGTTTTTTTTGAAAGGACTTAGGCCTAGTACGCTTTTCTTTTGTGTATGATTGTCCATGAATAGGAAGCTCGAAGGCTTGACCACAACAACTATACTCTAGCCTCATTATTAATGGCTTGAACATGAATTTTCTTGATTAATTTACAAGTTTTGCATGTTATTTGCCGATATGAAGGCATGATTTGTGTTGGGTATGTGTTATATTGTTTACATGGGGGGAGGGGTGCATCTGTCAACAATACGTCAGACGATTTCCACCATCTACTACTCTATCGTATGTGTTGGGCGATGTGCATGGTGCTGATTCGGGAGGGGGAGGGGGCATGCCAATGCCTTCCCCCTTCTGTGAAACAAACATCGAAAATGATCGGTCGCCTGTTTTTGATATGAGCAGAGTGAGCTGATAAGCAATGCAAGTTCAAATTTTTTTGAGCTATTTTTGGTGTTTATCTAAAAATATGTAATTTAATTCTAGTTAAGGGAGTAGAATTTATTTCTAATTCAAGTTAATGGATTAGGGTGTTGGATGCAACATAATACCTACATATTGTATTGTGAGTGGTTAATGAATGATAAAACAAGAAGTGTGGCTTCAAGTTTTGTTGGTTTTCTTGATTAAGGGTTTCTAGGGTAAATATTTGTGTATTATGTGTGAATGTTGTGGTGTAATCTCTATTTTACTTAAAAGAATCTGTATGCTTTAGTTCTCTACATAGGTTTAAAACATACAATTTGGTGATAAAAAATTATTTATTAGGTTGTAAATGAGAGATCCAAAGTACACATGAGGAAATATCTAAGAGCACACAAATAGTCACCTAACAATGAAGAAATATCTAAGAACACACAAATATGAAATTTATTCTTGTTATGATATCACATGGGAAGTAGGGGATCTCTTCATAGTAAAAGTATTGGTGATGCTTTTGGTGACTCCTTGAAATCCTAGAGATTTCCTTCCTCCACTTCATGCAATTTCAAAAACTACATTGTTATTGGCTCCCCTTCTATGTTCTCTTATTGCCCTTTTTCAAATTGAGAAACTTTGAGAAATTACAATCTAATGTAATTTAAGCAACATATATTGAGCTATTGTAATTAAAACAAAATTTGTTAAAGGATTATCCAAAAAAACCCTTATTGTGTCTCAACCACTTTACCGTTTCAAATATCTTCAAAATAGATATCACTTCCAAGACACATGATCATATCATTAATTACTATAATCCAAACCATAATGATTCTTGTGAAATTATAGTACCATGTGACAATGTAGAAATTATATATTATGCCATAACATCAACATATTTATTCAGCATAAACATTAAATAAACTAAACAATAACAATAATAATAAAATGAACCTTAAAAAATTCATTGTACATGTGCCAAAGTTGTGTATCTATAATAAAAATTGGTCTAGCTATACAACATGGAACAATGTGCCTAATATACATAATGACACATGTAGCTTAAACATGAAAAACAACAACTCATAGCTTAGAAAGAAAAATGAATATCATGACCAAAATGGCACATTGTTCCTGAGATACATAATGGTTGACTCCTTGACACTCGTGATGCTCTCTAGTATTAAGCAGGGAAAATTTTAAGAACCTCCCTTAAATTTCCATGTATAATAAATGGGTGAACACACATGATATATGGAAAAATGTGAAGGCTATTTTATCAATGTTATATTATGTATATATAATTTTTTTTTAATCTCTCATTGGATTATATAATCTTGTAAAATATTGGAAAACCTTTCACTAAATTATAAGACCTTGTAAAACCTTGTCAAGCCTTTCACTAAATTATAAAACATTGTAAAGTCTTGGTGAATCTTTTACTAAATTATAAAATATTGTGAAGTCTAGGTGAATTTTTCGATAAAGTATAAAACTATATATATTAATTGGAAAACATATACAAAAATTAGTAAATAGAATAAAAATCTTAATAAACCATCACATAACAAGCCCTTGTGGGGTCTTGGTTTTAACCTTTTTTGTCATATGAAAGAACCATATCTTATATTTGAATGATTGACTATTACCCTACTCCTAGTTTTTTTTCCTACCTATGGTCCATTTAACTACAATCAAGCCCTGTAGCCTCCAGGTATCTTAAATTACTTGTATTTGATTTGTTTATTTCTTTTAGATAGATTGGAACGTTAAGATTCATGAAGACTAATGAAATGATATGGTTGGAAGTGTTCTAAGTTGTTATTGCAGATGCACAATTGGTCTTGCGGCCACATAGTCAGTCTTGCAACAATGTGGTCTCGTCTTGCAACATTGTGATTCATCTTGCAACAATGGTGCTAGTCTTACAATGTCTACCTTCATTTGACCAAGGTTGAATTAACATATTTATTTAGTTCAATGATCACATGGAGCAACTTGAAGGTTGTTTCTTTTCCATTTATATATAATTTATGTTAGATCAACCACCCTTGATCTTTGAAATTCGTTGGGTAGTTAGCTATTTATGGTCTATTCTCCTTAATTCAGAGTTTGTTTGTAAAGTGTGATTCCATTCCTATCGGCATGGAATCTTCCCATTCATAAACGAAGTTGAATTGCAATAGTTAATTTTAGGAAGATTGTTCAGTTGTTGGGCTATTGATTGATGCGTAGGATGGTTATAAAAACTAGGACGTTTATTAAAAAGGGGGTTCACTATTGAAGAATTTTCCTATTGGTGTATCAATCCTTGTGTTGAAACTTTTGAAAATATTAATACAAATCCTTTTATGAAGAGATAAGTTCATCTCTTGAATATTAATTAGATATTTGTGACTGTGATTGGAGGAGGGCCCCTTCATTCGCAGGCATCATGTTGTGTGTGTGTTTATTTTGATTTCTACAATTTCAGTTTAATGTTGAAAGTTAATATGAACATAGTATCTTTGATATGAATTTAGTTAATCTTTTGTGGTTTTAACTCATGCTTGGTAATTGTGCTTTCAATTATTTATTTTTCCGTAGATGTTCAATTAATCTCTCTAAGCATGTGAAATTTCTTGTTTTTTGGTTTTACAAAGTGTGAAGTTATAAGCTGTAGAGTGCTTAAATTCTCATTTTATTATTTAAATTCATAAGTATTATTATTTGGAGAGTATCAAGATATCGAAAGTTGTAATGTACCAAATTTTTCATTGGGTCACAATGGACAAATCACATTTTCCATGTTCATGAAAGTTGTTAAAGGGATGCTAAAAGTCAAATAATTGCCAAGGAGGAATATCACTAATTTCCTAGGTTGGGGGTGGAAGATTTGATATTTGGAATAAGGGGGATAATAAATGATGTTTAGACATTAGAAGAGGATAAATATTTAATATTTTAGCTTATTAAATAAATACAAGAGAAAACGGAAGTGGCAATGGAACATGAAGACACATGGAGACTATGGGGCCCACACTAGCTACAATTCCTATGTTAAATGGTATCTTTCTCTTGAAAATTCGAATATATAGGAAACCTAATATTTTTGGATCGATTATAAGGCTAATATACTTGTCCATATACTTATTAGGTCGAATTTGGGATGAATTGTAACTTACATGGGAGAGGAAGAGCCAAATGGGAGTTTCATGGACACTTGGCTAGATTCCCCTTACATTTATGACATCTATGACACCAATGATGGAGATTCTATGATAGTTATGACACAAGTTAGATATGAAGGCTGACATACTAACATAATGACATGTCAGTACTGAATAGAGCATCTTAGAGGTCGAATTTGGGAGTTGGAGAAGGACAAGAGGGTCCTACTCAAATTTGGGAGAAGAGGGAAGGTGAAGAGAGAGGCCACATGGAATAGCATGAGCAGCCACACCAATTCGGCTTGGATTTGGTTTATGGATGGATTTGGAATCTTAGAAGGATAATAATGTTTATAAAATACAGGCATCAGCCATGATAAGGGGGATTTTCTCATTTGTGAAATTGTGAATTGTGAATTGTGAGAGCTAGTGGATGATTAGTTTTCTTGCTTAAGCCAATTTCGAGGGTGAAAGATTCCCATCCTAGTTGGTGTTTGGAAAGGCCACTCAGGTATTTCATGGAGCCTTAATGGAGTCTTATTTTCAGGTGTAATCTACATGAAATCATGTGGATTCTTCTATTGTAGCACTCTCTCTCAACTATTTCCAGTTTTCACACCATATTCATGCCAATGGAGGGATTGCGCTTTGGGTGAGCTATCGATCTCTTTGCGAAAGATTATAATGCCAATTATATTATGTTCTGATGTATATGCCTTGTATTTCATGTTTAAAAGACTCTCAGGTTGAAATACCCAAAATAATTCATGTAAAAATGTTGAACAATCAAGAAATAGTGTCATTTCCCCACTATCTTGTTGTGAACCATTGTAATGCTGATGATTTTGAATTGGGAGAGCCTTTAATTGTCCATTTATAATTGTAATCAGTTAAATATTCTCTTTTATTCATTCTCAGAAAGTTTCAAGTCTAAATTCCCAAGAGTTTTATGTCAAAATGACTTTTAATGAGCAAACAATGACCATTTCCACTCCATTTTGATATATGCCATGGTAATGCTTATTATTTCAAATGGAGGAATGTATATCTGATAAATGTATGATATATGGACTTTAATGGATGTTTATTTCAAGTATCATGTTCAGTAATTAAGCATTGGAAGCCATTTTACTCATTTTTATTACATTGGGAGAAGATTTGGTGCATTTTCCCCAAGGGTCGAAATTGTGACTTGGGAGTTGTTTTGGAAAGAGTCATAACAGCCTGTATAACCGAACCATGATGCATATGAGTTTTTTAAAAGGTATCTTACACATACCCAGACTCTGTTCATAAATTCAAGTGACTTTGGGATCATTTGTGAAGCCATTTCCGACAATTACCCAGGGGGAATTGGAGCCCCAATTTGCTAGTAAAGACTCCTACTTTGAACAGAAAATTAAACAAGTTTTAAGAAGTAATTGGGAGGTCAAAAAAGATACATGAGAATGATATTTAATTATATTATCATTCGTGTACCTTCAGAGAAAATTTTGAAGCATTTGGGTCAATTTGGAGGTTTAGACATTAAAACTAGTTAAGGTCAAAATTGGGGAAAAAGTGAATTAATTGGTCATTAAAATTTTTCAAAAAGGGACATTATGGTGGTATCAGAGCATGATATTGGCACCTGATGTGGTCTAATATTTATTAGGACAAGAATTCAAGGACCACCATTATATACTGAAACCAAAATTTCTTTTGTTGAAGAGGAAACAATGACTAGGGATAATAGAGGAACCTCATATGATGGCGAGGAGCTAATAAAAATCATGGAACCTATATTTGAAGACATGACCAATAATATTATGAAATGATTTTAATTTTTGGCTATCCAAATTTTGAGAACATATATTTAATTTAAGAAAACCAAGGAGAAAAATGCATCATCTTATTTGAAGGAGCAAAAGGAGGAGACCCATGAACCACCTAGTTCTGAAATAGGTGGAGTAGAAGAAGTAGTACATGAAGATGATCGAAATTCACTCCCAAGTGACTCTGAAAAATATGAAGAGATATCACATGAGTATGAAGAAGTTTTTATTGAAAATACTAAAGATAATTTTGAGACACGTGCTACCTTGGAAATGAAACAAAGAGCATCTATTGATGGATGCTTGAACTATGAAGGAGTACCTACTGATGGGTGCTCACAACTCTATGTTGGTGACATAGAGATAAGATTTCAAAATGATGTTGCAAGGAAAAATTCCATTAAAGATGAAAATGAAGACCTTGTAGCAATTGAAGAAGAAACACGATCAACTTCCCCATCACCACTTGAGCTTCATGAAGTTGGTCCAAGCAAGAAGGAAGAAGGTGAGGAGGTTAATTTGCAAGAGCCTAATTTTCTTGAAGGGTCCTTAAATATGAATGAAAAGAAGATCCAAGAGGCCCTTAGAATACTCCATGACACTCGAGCATTGGTATCAAATTCTTGTTGGACAGCTACTTTCTTGGAGGAGCCATCATTCCTTGAAGACACGGAGAAGATTCAAAGAGCAATGTGCAACATCAAAGGTAATTTCATGTCTTTGATTTTTGATAGAAAAAATGTCATTGAGATTAGTGAATGGTTTCATGAATCCTACTTGAAGAATAATGAAGTTATTTATGAGCTCACAATTCAAAATGAACAACTTCTTGAAAAGTTGCAAGACACTTGTTTTTCCTCCTATGTTTCAAATTGTCAAATGATGTATTGTTTGGAGGATTCTCATGACATGGTGGATCATGAGAAATTTGGAAATTTGAATGTAATTGATGTGTTTGAATATGAACTTGAAGAGATCCAAACACTTGATGTGGTGGAATAGGAAATTGAATTGTCCCTTGATGAAGGTTATGCAAATTTTAAAGAAGAGCATGATTCCTCTACATTGGAACCAATCTCTGACAAAGGTTTCACACTTTTTAAGGAGCTGCATGATACTACCCATATGGATCCTTACCATGATGAAACTTCTGCACTTTCTTATCATTTGGGTGAGTTAGTTCATTCTCCTACATCCTACAATTCCATGTTTTGCAGCATTAGTCTCAATGAAGTATGGGTGAAAGGGTTCTTTTTGATAATGCCACATCAGGAGTATGGAACTCCTAGATTTAATTTTTATGATGAAATGGTTGGAGCACACTCTTATTCAAATTTGCAGCAGAATCCTTTGTTACTTTTTGATGATGCACATCTACCTGGATGCATCTATGATATGCATTTCAGTCACTTGAAGACTCATGGTTTTTATTGCTCAACACTTGGTTCGTTTGATGTTGGAGGAACTTCATCCGCCACTAGGGTGAATAGACTTATGATAGGAGAATATTTTTGTTACCAGCCACATACATTTTTATATCGTTATGATTCACTCATTCATGGATGTATGGGTAAGACTTCTTTGAGTCATTTGAAGTCTCCTTGTTTCTATTTCTCACTATTTGGTTCAAATTTGAGTGGAGATTCATCATTCACTTCTGGGACGAAAGAATACATGGCTGAATATTTTGATGCATATCACTTCTTTTTGGAGAAGAATTATAGGACATGGGATACTCACCTATGTCATTGGATCATATTTAATTGGTCACTTGAAGCATGTATGTACTTGGCAAATGGTAGTCTACTCACTGGGTGGTATAAGCACTTTCATGATTTCTTGGTGAGGCACCTCCTTGATGTACATTATTATTATGTTGTTATATACTTTGATGATATATACTATGCAATTATGATGTTTGGAAGAATGCATATAAGAAAATGGTATCCAGGAATTATCTTTCCTAATGGTATGAGTTGGAGAGCACTCTTAATTGTTGGAGTGCCATGCAAGCAATGGGACCCCGGGATAGTTTTTAGTCCCATTGATTCCAAATTCTTTGGGAAACAAGCAGTATGGGAGATGGATTCCCCACTTAATAAGTTGATGTTAATCATAGTAGTGCAGCAGAAAGCATGGTGGTTCCTCTCTGAAATCTTCATGGAATCTCAAAGACTCAAGGTGGGCACCTCAATGGCAACTTCAAAGAATCGTACAGAAAGCAGGTTCTTCAACAACCATGTTTGAAATTTCTTGAGGACAAGAAATATTGGGAAGGGAGGATTTGTAATGTCCCAAATTTTTCATTGGGCCACAATTTCCAAATCACATTTTCCATGTTCATAAAAGTTGTCAAAGGGATGCTAAAAGTAAAATAATTGCCAAGGAGGAAAATCACTAGTTTCCTAGGTTGGGGGTGGAAGCTTTGATATTTGGAATAAGGGGGATAATAAATGATGTTTAGACATTAGAAGGGGATAAATATTTAATATTGTATCTTATTAAATAAATACAAGATAAAATGGAAGTGGCAATGGAGCATGACGACACATGGAGACTATGGGGCCCACACTAGCTAGAATTCCTATGTTAAATGGTATCTTTCTCTTGTAAATTCGAATATATGGGAAGCCTAATGTTTTTGAATGGATTATAAGGATAATATAATTGTCCATATACTTCATAGGTCTAATTTGGGATTAATTGTAACTTACATGGAAGAGGAAGATCCAAATGGGAGTTTCATGGACACTTGGCTAGATTCCCCTTACATTTATGACATCTATGACACCAATGATGGAGATTCTATGACAGTTATGACACAAGTCAAATATTAAGGCTGAAATACTGACATACTGACATGTTAGGACTAAATATAGCATATTATAGGTTGAATTTGGGAGTTGGAGAAGGCCAAGAGGCTCCTACTCAAATTTGGGAGAAGAGGGAAGGTGAAGAGAGAGGCCACATGGCATAGCATGAGAAGCCACACCAATTCGACTTGGATTTGGTTTATGGATGGATTTGGAACCTTAGAAGACTAATATTTTTTATAAAATATAGGGATCATCCATGAGAAGAGGCTTTTGCTCATTTTTGAAATTGTCATTCGTGAATTGTGAGAGCTAGTGGATGACTAGTTTTCTTGCTTAAGCCATTTTCGAGGGTGAAAGATTCCCATCTTAGTTGGTGTTTGGAAAGGCCAATAAGGTATTTCATGGAGCTTTAATGGAGTCTTATTTTCATGTGTAAGCTACAGAAAATCATGTGGATTCTTCTATTGCAGCATTTTCTCTCAACTATTTCCAGTTTTCACACCATATTCATGCCAATGGAGGGATTGTGCTTTGGGTGAGATATTGATCTCTTTGGGGAAGATTATAATGAAAATTATATTATTTTCTGATCTATATGCTCTGTATTTAATTTTAAGAAGACTCTCAGGTCGAAATACCCAAAATAATTCATGTAAAAATGTTGAACAATGAAGAAATAGTGTCATTTCCCCACTATCTTGTTGTGAACCATTGTAATGCTGATGATTTAGAATTGGGAGAGCCTTTAATTGTAAATTTATAATTGTAATCAGTTAAATATTCTATTTTATTCATTATTATAAAGTTTCAACTCGAAATTCCCAAGATTTGCATGTCAAAATGACTTTTAATGAGCAAACAATGACCATTTCCACTGCATTTTGATATATGCCATGGTAATGCTTATTATTTAGAATGAAGGAATGCATATGTGATAAATGTATGATGTATGGAATGTAATTAATGTGTATTTCAATTATAATGTTCAGTACTTAAGCATTGGAAGCCATTTTACTCATTTTTATTGCATTGGGAGAAGATTTGGTGCATTCTCCCCAAGGGCCGAAATTGTGTCTTGGGAGTTGTTTTGGAAAGAGTCATAACAGCCTGTATAAACTGAAACATGATGCATATGATACTTTAAAAAGGTACCTTACACATACCCAAACTCTGTTCATAAATTCAAGTGACTTTGGGATCATTTGTGAAGCCATTTCTGGCAATTACCCAGGGGGAATTGGAGCCCCAATTTGGTAGTAAAGACTCCTACTTTGAACAGAATATTAAACAAGTTTGCAGAAGTAATTGGGAGGTAAAAAAAAATACATGAGCATTATATTTAAGTTATATTATCAGTCATGTACCTTCAGAGAAAATTTGGAAGCATTTGGATCAATTTGGAGGTGTAGACATCAAAACTAGTTAAGTTCAAAATTGGGGAAAAAGTGAAATAATTGGTCATTTAAAAAAATTTCAAAAAGGGACATTACAAAAGTCACATGAAGTTTTACACTTCATTGTCAGAACCATGTTGGAAAGTATTTGATTCACGGATAACTCTGTACACTTAATTAAGGATTTCTTTTGTTTTATTTGATAGGTTTGTATTTGTTGAGGGCCTGGACTAGATTGATTTAAGTGAAGTCATTGATTTGAGGTATATTTCTAGTACTTTATTGAGAACTTTCATCAATATTAAAAGGAACATATAGGGATAAATAATCTATTTACATGGTCATGTTGGACACCGTCGGTTCCAAGAAAATTACAATTTCTGTGTTTTCATAGAAGCTATTTCAGTTTGATATGATTGGGATGGAGGTTGGGTTTGAAGTTATTTTAATTATATAGAATCACTTTGAGGTACAATTTTTGCATAGATTGTGCACATTGTCTCAACAGTTTACTAAATCCGATTGATGACTAAATGCAACAAATTTTATTATATAATTTACACTACATTTTGACATTGTTGTTGGGGAGGAATTAAAGAAATTATACTAAGAAGTGTGTATTTTTCCATCATTTGAGAATTAAAGGAGAGAGAGTGATAAGAACCTATGCATATGTTGTATATAGGTTCTCCCCATCCCTCATCATGTTGGATGGTACGCAGATTTTCTTTTGGTAAGTAAATTTTGTTCTGATAAATTTGCATAATGATTAGGCTGTATAATTAGGGATAATGATTACATAGGTAGGTATCATCCAAGTAAAAAATATCTCACACCTACTAGTGTTGTAAGCACTAGTCATAATCCTAAGATGATAGGAAAAACTGGAAAGGGAGATATTCCAAAATGGGAGACTAAAATATCTGAGCACAAGTATACCTTTAATCTGACACAATAAAGGGGGTATTGTAGTGGAAAAATATTCTAGACAATCCTCTATAGCTACCACTAGCGAATATTCCCTCTCTGAAGGGAAAAAATCATTGTGCAATGGACAAACTAAGTTAGAATTTCAGGTCAATCTTGTACATAAAATAGAATAGCACTCATTGACATATGAAGAATCCAAAACACAAGATCCACCCTTTATCCCTTGGTGCAAGATGGAATATTATGAAACCATAGGCTTAAATGAGGAAGAGGAAATTGTCACATTCACATTTCCTATTAGGGATTCCGCTAGGACTACATCATTAATGAAAAACATTCCCCCTTCTACCCTTCCAAACTTTCATGTCTTGACAAATGAAGACCTTGATGCTTTTCTATTGAGTTCGATGTTCTTTGCAGAAGATATTACTATTATTATACTCCCATAAGCTAGAATTATTCCCATCTATTTTTAAGGGTGTATCCCTTCGTTGGTTTTACCGATAATATTTCAATCAGTGCAAACCTAGTTTGTTCCCCTAGTCTGCATGGGGAAGATCTAGAACAAAGAACCACAGAAATTCATCCTTCTCCTAGATAATTGAACTACTTGAATGCTAATATTTCATTACCTTAGTGATGGAGGTTTTCCTTTCCTTAAGGATCCTTTGTGATCAAATGTACATACAAAGAACATGAAGAACAAGAAAAAATGGTGAAAGTAACAAGACAATCCAAATATCTATACTGATAGTCAAGGGAAAAAGTAATAAACAACCGATATTAACACAAATCATTTATGGAAAATGAGAACATGTTTGTATTAATGATATAAAGAGTAAGAAGCTACAACCGAAGCCTTAATGTTGAAGTCTCAATCTCACACTACTTTCGACATCACTCTTACACATATTCTACAAGCCTTAAAAGCTTCACTCACAATGACACTCTCTTTCCTCCTACACCATCTATGATTCCAGGAGCATAAATATGCTCTCTTAGTATTCTTCCCTCCTACTTATGAGAGGAAGGTTGTATAAACAAGACAAGGGAATCCCAAAGGGGTCAATATCTTTTGGGAGGAAGGTAGGGAATGATCCCTAGGGGCTAGGGGATCGAGTGCCACCTGTTATAAGTAGTTTGGATCAGCCTCCATGAGGACTTTTGCATAGAAGGTTCTCAAAATATCCTTTTTTTTGTATTTTTGATAGTACTGAGGCTCTCTGCATATGGGAAAGTAGCATTCACATTCTTTGTCTTGGGGGAAAAGGTGTCACTCGTGCACTATGTCAGTAAGAAGAAGGTGTTAGGCATGTGTGATGCCCTATGTCAAGAAAGAAGGTGCGTTAAACACCCTAGGACTGGGAAAAAAGGTCTCCAAAATATGTCTCGGTTATGTGACTTCAGGGGATTCAGCATGGATACCAATTTCAGGTGTAAAAGAATTCTCCCCAAAGCATGAATCTAGAAGGGGACACTGTTTGAAATGCTTTGCTAAATGTGATATGGAATTAGAGGAAAAAGAGTGATGAGTGAAGACTTGAAATACAACCAACTACAAAATATCTAACTCAATATATGGATGTTGACCAATACACCGCAAATCCATGTACAATGACCATGTCATGGCTACCAATAATACATTGTAGATCCATGGCCGATAGGAATCAACTCGAGATATAAATATGAAATAGACATTGTAGAGCTATGTCATTTGGACCCAAATTTGAGCATAGACACAAGACATACAATGTGGATCAATGAAATTACTCAATAAAGACTTCATTGCAACCTGAAGATAGGAACATATTCAAGTGAATACCAAACCATTCAAGGTCTTCATTCCAATACCAAATGATACGATTCTATCCATGTGAATAGATGTCTTGATTTTGAGCATGGTAGAAACCACTAGATTACTGGTCATTGATGTATACCATTAACAAGCATGAGGGAAATCACCATTGATGCCAATAATCCCCAAGGTATATTAGTACATTCCTCCGAATGAGAATAGATGTGTTAAAGAAAAACAATCGATGGAATATTTCAATCAGAGGCCAATGATGAAATCCTATTGCCGAAAGCAAGGAAACATGTCATTGAGGCATGTAGACTTCAAGGTACTTGACTAGTTTCAAAAACTAATTCTTGGATTATGTGTTGGTGTCAATGGGAAAATACTCTTCGAAGGAGGGTCACGATGTTTCTCCCCATCATTGACACAAAACTTGGAATAAAAGTGACATTGAAGTGATCATCATGATAGAAACAATAATAAAAATGACTCATATTTGACCGACTCAAAGGAAGGTAAGGCGGTTGTAGAAGTAGACTGTGGGGAAGACTTCCCTTGAACATTGTATGGCACGACAAGTGTATTAGAAGAATTGACTCAACGAAGCAGATACTAGACATAATGCAAAGGAAAGACGATGCATTCTTTGAATTGAATCAAAGGATTTAAATGACTGATGAAAGTGAATCAATTCGATAAAAACCTAAAACCCCAAATTTTTGAATGAAAATGTAGATAGGTGCCAAGTTCAAGGGTGGACTATAATATGTCAATAAAACAAATGAAAGATGTTCCCCATTCCATTAATTTCCCCATCGCGATGGAAGAGTATCTCTTTGCTTTTTAACGATCTTGAAAAGGGTAACAAACTCTTGATATAGATCATCAGAGTATGAGTCCATTCTCATATGTTTTATGAACCTAAGAAAGGAGGGGTTCATCCCCAGAAAGGGCCCTTCAATGTTTAACTTTATGACTCCGAAGAAGGTAAAATCACGTGTCGTCTCATGTTTAGAGAGTCTGAAATGACTAATAAGACTCCAGAATGAACTTTTTCCTAGATCTAGTCCCCAAGGTATGAAAAAGTATAAACCGATATCTAGGAGAGATCTTCTAGTCTCGAATAACTAGAGTATACCTTTTTTGTAAGTAGTCTAGTCGGTCCAAAAAAGGGGTAAACTATCGCCAACTAGATGACCCTTCAAATACTTTTACAGGCATGAAAGGATCAAGTTCACTTGGCAATATTTTTGTGTTTAAAGAGCTTAACAACAATTCTATAGTGTTTTCCCTTTTTCGTAATCTATTTTAATGAGTTCGAAAAAGTAGTAAAAGTATACTTGATACCTTTTCACTAGATATTTAACGAACACGCTGAGGGATTAAAAAGTGCTCGGTACTTTTTCAAATTAGGGTAGAGTGTGAAAAAGACAAAAAGAAACTCGATCATAACAAAAATGCCCCATTATTCCTTAAAATCCTCACAAACAATGTTAGAACACTTTCACCGTGAAAACTATAGGAAAAACACAATGAAAACCCATAATATTTTAATAATCCACTAATTATTTATAATAAAAAATAAAAAATAACATAAATAGTGAAATAGTAAATTTTTTTAACCTTTGTGTTATTTACCATAGAAAATAGGGTGAAATTGGTGTTTAGGAGAGGAATTTTCAAAGGAGATTCCGGGAGATCTAGGAATCCATTCGTCGAATAATTAGAATTAGTTAAGAGCTAACACCTTGCTATTTTTGTTAATGGTTGCAAATTTCATTTTCATGGTGGTTTTTTAGTGTTTTGGGGTGATTTTCCAAAGGGGAAGAGCACAACCAAGGAAATTCTCTTCTCCCTTTTAGGAGGTGCGCCAATGCATTCCTTGAAAGGGGAAAGAGCATCAAGGGCACTCTATCTCTTAAGGGAGACATCGCTGTTATTCTGTTCCTCAGGGGAAAGTGTGTTGGCAACTGTCCACTCTGCAAAACTCAAATTTTGGCATGAAATTTTAAATTTTTATGCAATGTGAGGGTTCTAATGGATTTCTTGTGAATGTTCCATAGGTTTTGGATCAACAAAACTGTGATATGGAAAGAACGTGAACATGAGATAGATGATGCTCAGGATGTTAATGATCCTATGAATGTAAGAGCCTTAATAAAGTGTGCACTCTTAAATTATTTTTGGGTGCCATGCATGCGAGCCCATGTACGTTTATTGAAGCATTTGATATGGATGTGGAATCCATACCAACAAAACTTTCAGGTTGGGACTCACATTCTAACCATAGATGTGGAAGAAATCTACTTCCTGACAGGATTGTCTCAGACAGGGAGCCCAATATCACTTACAGGTCCTCATGGAGGGGAGATGTCTGTTAATTACCTCATAAATGAGTATTGTGTTGTCGGGACAAGGTCTTAAGGGGATAAAATCCCCATAAAACACATTATGGACTGACCATTGAGAACCATGGCCTTCACTTTAGAGAAGGTAGTGGGTAGTTGAGCTCCACATTAGAATACCCATGCACATATGTTATATGCATTGGAGTGCATGGCTCCAACTATTTTCAACTAGAGTGAGGGATTACTGGTCAACCTTAAGGATTGGCTCACAAAGTGCAGATGAGGTGAGCTCAAGTAGTTTGGTTACAAAGCGGTGGTGGTATCTTTTTTCCTGTATAGGATACCCTTACTATGCCCGCAGGTGCCTCTTAACAGGTTGGACTATCAGGATCTGCAGATGCTATAGTGGGTAGAGGCCATGGACCATTGTGAAGGTGGGGGAGGGCCCACTGTGACCTATTGTGCTATCTTCTTCTGTTGGCTACGAGGAAAATTACTGATGATTGAGGACTATGCCTACATGAGGGATGAATTCAAGGGTGACCCTGATATTCCCTTATTGGAGGGCTAGCAGTGGGATGACTGAGCTAAAAAAGATGTTACCACATGGTGTTTTTTTGTTTTATATTATATATATGTGTGTGTGTATCTCTTGATACTAAGACATATTCCACAATTTAACAGACATAGGTCCATCAAGACCTATAGGGGATTCACCTATCGAGAGGCGAGGAGTGGTCAGGGACATGGTTGTGAGGAACATTGAAGTAAAGGAGGAACTTCAAGAGATTGAAGATAACCTATAGAGTTTAATCATAGGGGTTCCAACTATTTCCATTGATGACCTCCCTAAGCATTATCAGCACCATAATGCAGCAATATCAGGGCATTTCAGGAGGTTACTCTACCGAGTGGTTCGTGCCGTGATGTGCTATCATGAGCACGAGGATTAGTACATAGTTGATTCCTCATTTTTGTATTGTATCGACACTTAAATCTTTGAAGCTTTAGATTTTGAGCTTTTATTTTACTAGAAACTTGATGGTTCTAGATTTTGGGTATATCAGAAGCTTATGGTTCCAGTTTGTATCTCAGTATTAGTTTATATATATAACACTTTTATTTATAGATATTTGTGTGTGTGATGTGTTATGTGTATGAATGGATACTTATGTATTTGTGTGATTTTATACATGTAAGAAAAAATTAAAGATGAAATTCAAATATGAGCCAGATACCAATCCAAAACATAATTTTCCAGTGAATCAACCAACGAGTATAAGTGTATTGGGATGTGATGGTAGGAATCATGATCAAAAGACCTCTCAAAATCCAATCTCTTCAAAACATATGAATGAGTAAGGGGTTCCAAATGGTGTAGACTCAGTAGCTACAAAATATGGATCACATGTGTTAATGCACACATAAACGAAGATAGTACATTGATGATGATGATGACTATAACATTGGTGATGATGAGGCTGAGGATGAGGATGAGGTTGATTATGATGTCGATGATGACGATGATGAACATGGTGATGATGGTGATGATGATTATGATGATGATGATGATTATGATGATGATGATAGCATTGATGATCATAAAGATGAAGATGATGATGGTTTTGATTATTATAATGAGGATGAATATGATGACGATGATTACTATTATTCTAATGAGTATGAACATGATGATAATGATGATGAAGATGATAACATTGATGATGATGATGATGATGATAACATTGATGACGATGAAGATTATAACATTGACAATGGTGATACCGAGGATGAGGATGAGGTTAATTATGATGTCGATGATGACGATGATGAACATGGTGATGATGGTGATGATGATGATGATGATGATTATGATACCATTGATGATCATAAAGATGAAGATGGTGATGGTTGTGATTATTGTAATGAGGATGACCATGATGATGATGATAGCTATTATTCTAATGAGTATGAACATGAAGATGATGATGGTTGCGATTATTCTAATGAGGATGACCATGATGATGATGATTTCTATTATTCTAATGAGTGTGAACATGATGATCATGATGATGAAGATGATAATATTGATGATGACGATGATGATGATAACATTGATAACCATGATGACTATAACATTGACGATGATGAGGATGAGGATGATGATGAGGTTGATTATGATGTTGATGATGACAATAATGAAGATGGTGATGATGATGACGATGAAGAAGAAGAAGAAGATGATTATTATTATGATAGCATTGATGATCATAAAGATGAAGATGACGATGGTTGCGATTATTATAATGAGGATGAACATGATGATGATGATTTCTATTATTCTAATGAGTATGAATGTGATGATCATGATGATGAAGATGATAACACTGATGATAATGCTGATGATACAATTGATGATGATGATAATTATAACAACGATGATGAGGTTGAGGATGAGTATGTGGTTGATACTGATGTCGACGATGATGATGATGAATATGGTGATGATGGTGATGATGATGATGATGATGATGAGGATGATGATGATTATGATATCATTGATGATCATAAAGATGAAGATGACGATGGTTACGATTATTATAATGAGGATGAACATGATTATGATGATTGCTATTATTCTAATGAGTATGAACATGATGATCATGATGATGGAGATGATAACATTGATGCCGATGATGATTATAACATTAACAATGATGAGGTTGAGGACAAGGATGAGGTTGATTATGATGTCGATGATGACGATGATGAAGATGGTGATGATGGTGATGATCATGATAATGATGATGATGATGATTATGATACCATTGATGATCATAAATTCATCAATCAATATCATCACCGAGTACAAAATCATTTGCTACATCATTTGGATATGGATAATATTCTTCATTGGATTCTTCATCAAACACATATGCAGTGGCCAACTTCTCATGATCTAAATCACCTTCTTCTTTGACATTGTCTTCTTCCTCTGGATTATACTTGACTGGTCTTCCTCTTGGATCATATCTAACAATGTATGACCAACCTTCTTTACCTGGAACCTCTGAGTAAAAGACCTACTAACATTAACTTGGAAGAACATAAGTCTTTGTACTTGGTTCAAGTGCCCTTGTATTAACCATGGTAAATCCATTGACATGCTCAATAACAGCTATTTCGGGATCACATTCATTAATTTGTATCATGTACCATTTGACCTCAAAAATTACTATTTTAAAGGAGTTAAATTCACACTCAATTATATCTTTCAAATAACCATAGTACCTATTTTACGATACTTTTGGATGCTTTTCACTTCTAGAGGAAACATTAGTGACTTGAAAAACTGCATTTATCCCACAATCGAATGTTTTATTATTGTCATCCAACTTTTTGATGCAAAATGTATGACCATTGGACCACATAGCCTTGTGGTGTATGAACTGCATCATGCCCGACTTAGTAAATTAATATATAAGAAGAAATAAACAAAATAAATACATTTGTATAATGGTAAATAATGAAAAAATTGATCAGGGTATAAAATATACTTTCCTTTTTATCTTTTAAACCACATGCTAAATCAATTTTCCTTTGTGTAAGTTCACCGGGATATTCTTCTCGATGATGATGCACTTTTATAATCAAGTTACTCACCCCCTCCCATGATAAGGTACCATAGAATTCTATACATCCTTCTATCCATTCCTCCATCCAATCAAGATTGTTTTCAATGTATAAATGTACTACATCCCACATGCGACCAACTATACGGAAAAATAAAAATCAAGAATTGTAAATTAGCTATAATTAAAGGCAATTAAGTTTACCTTAAAATACTGATGGAATAATAAAAATTACATGAGTAAGATATATATGAAACTGGAAAATTAATTCTACACCATCTAATTACCTTTCACTTTCCTTGTTCTACCTTTCCCCAACAGGACCTCCCCTTCAAATTTGTTGATGGAGTTGATTTGGAAGTGTTTAACATGTCGTCGCTATAGCGACAGACATATGTCTTCATCTGTAGAGATGAAATTTCATTGCTATAGATACAAATAGTCATTTACGTCACAATAGCAACAATGATCGAGGGCCAGAACAATTTCTTTTCAAATATTTATCAATTTATCCATGAAAATTACCATTTTAACTTATTCGTGGCAGTATTTCCTAGAAATTTTGAGCCCTATGTACAAGTGTTTGGAAAACATTATAGTATTGAGAACCCTGGGCGTTAGGGTTAAATAGTGATTTTTGAGTTGTACTCTTTGGCAGCTGAAATACAATGTCAAGAATAGGTTTTTCAATATGAATATTGTTGGTAGGAGGAGAGGTGGAAATTATAGGCGTATCAGTTGAAGCATTATCACCATTATTTTCCTAAGGTGGGTCATAGGTATGGGATCTAGTAGTAAGATTAACCGTTTTATTAGACATCATTTTAATCTCATCTATAGAGGACGAGGAAGACCCATGCAAAGATTGATGGTCAATCAACTATTGCTGGGTAGGTAAAGGATTGATCAAGACTGCTGGGGTAGGAGGATTTTTAAATAACTTGTTGGCCTCTTCACACCAAGGAAATTCCTTAGTGAAGTGGTTTCCTCCACATATGAGGTAGGGAAAATTTACCTTTCTCTTATTCTTGGGTTTAGCATCAAGGTTTTGTGTTTTATTATTGTCCTATTGATTTTCATACTTTTTTGGTTTATTGCTTCCTTTCTTCTTCATTTTCGAATATTTCAAGGATTGAATAACATTTACTTCATTAGACGCAACAGGAGGAGGGGTAGTTTTGGCATTTGTGGTGGCTTGGCCAGGATGTTGGTTTTTCTTTTTTGGGGATTTAGTCATCTATTGTGTCTGAACAAAACCAAGAACAAGATCAGCGAGTAGTTATGTTGAATGACTTGAGGGGTCCAAAGTAGGACGGGGAGCATGCGAGATCAAATAATAAAGAGTTATTGTCTAGGAATAAACCAAGTCTAGGTACTCAACTCAACTAATAGCTTAATATTCAGTGATGACACCTCCCATGGCAACATCCCAAGAAATAGGTTGAAGAAAAGACTTAGTAAACCAATAGGAAATTAATTTGTCAGGAATAGGTGCTTTAATAAATCTATGTTGTCATCTCCACTCATGTATATGATTGGATATATGGGTGGAAGTGGCATAACGAAGCGAGGTTAAAAGATTCATACCTATTTCATACCAAATTAGGAGTTGAAAGTATGTTAAAAATGCCATTGCTAAGGTGTTAAAATCCCAAAAAGGGTTCTAAGGCAATTCTATATACCACTTGGCAGTGCTTCCAGTGAGTTTCCTTTGAAACAATGTCAAACATATTGAACCATCCATTAGAGAGTTGGACATACACCATAAATGATAAGTCATTACATGGTTCTTGGGGTCCTCACTAGCTCTGTTGTCAAACTTGGGTATATCCAAGGTAATTTCACTGGAATAGAAAGCTAGGAAGGATCACGGTGAATAGGGTCGTTCATAAAAAATGACAAATATAGCATATCAAGTGTATCTAGGAAGGGAAGTTATTGATCCGGTTGTAGGTACTGGTAATATTAATAAGGAATTTGAATACTAGTAGGGCCATAAGTGGATTGATAAATGGGAGTCGATGCTCCTACGATAACAGGTTGGTACAGTTGTGGTTGGTTTCCAAATGTGCCACTGATGGTCCTCCGGGTGGGGGGGCCTTGGGTGGACCTACAGGTGGGGGACCTCCATATGAGGGTCCCCCATACGAGGGTCCTCTGGGTGGAGCTACAGGTGTGGGACCTCCAATAGTGGAACCTTCGAGAAGACCTATAGTAAGGGGACCTTCGAGTGGACCTACAAGAGGGGGGCCTTTGGGAATACCTCCAGGTGGGGGAACTCTGGATGGACCTCTGTACATATTTACAAACATGATTCTGTAAGTAGGGACAACTAACCAATTAGGTTGTCCCCATGGGGTATTAGGTTTACCAACATAAGGGATGTCAAGAAATACATTTCCCGAGGAAATGGGTTGATATTTTTGGGTTACCATTGCCTGTTAATTTCCTGGGTGAAGGTATCCCCATGTGGGTTGATTAGACATCAGTTTTCCCAGTGTGGAGGAAGGAACCATTGTGTTTGCAATGGTAGAATGTGGTACAACCATGGTATTCCCTAGAGAAACACTCTTCCCATGGTTTGAACTATTTCTCATGGTCGTGGTGACAACTGGTCTTGGGGGTTTCCCCTAAGTGACATGGTTAACATGAGAACTAGCGATAAAAGGAAGAGTTTGAGCTGACAGGGCAGGGATAGATGACTGGTCGGGATTGTAAGAAACCACACTTTGAACCATTATTCTAGAAATAGTAGTAGCATAAGACCAAACAAGGGCATGGTGGTATTCAAGAGTGGATCTTTTCAAATGGCTTGGTAAAGGAGAACCACTTCTCCTTCTTATGGTTTCTCCCCTTATGTGTAAATTGGAAACCATATCATCGATGGGTCTAAAATACTCATCATTTGATAATAAAAACCTTGAATTATGTATGGGGATAGCATACGTTAAAGTAGTAGTCTCGTACTCAGAAATAGTCCATCCCAAGGGAGTCTCCCAAAAAGGAGCAGTTGGACCAAATTTCGATGCCACCAGGTCATTTGAGGGTGGAGAAAACACTTGATATTGTGCACCAAAATGGAATTCCATAGAAAAATGAAAAGTTAAATCATGTGAAGGAGGAAATTGTACCAATACCGAGGTGAATGTAGGAAAATTCTCTATAGAAGAATACTCTTCTCCTTATTCAATGATAGGAACACCTTCCACAGGAGGATTAGTAGTGGCAAGTTGGTCCATGGTCACCCCTTGTATTTCTTCCATGGTAGGAGGGACTTTGTGTGGTAGAACTTGCAATCTACGATATCTCTTCATAGGTGGTTCAACCAGAATGATGACTAAACACTTCTACTCTAAATATTTACTATTAAGAAATGAACACACACAAAAATAATCCTACGTAAGCTAAGGTTAGAAGCAAACTCAAGTGACAAGAGGGGCTGAGAATGCTGAAACCTCACTAGGATTGTCAAGTTGTTACAAGTCACGATATACCACAGGGTCCAATAGTAAAACGTGACAAGGAGGATTGGGACCGTACCCTTTCCTAAATACTTGACTACCTGGATGGCACACGCATAGTAGCTCCCTGAGTGTTGTTCTCGTTGTATTTATCCAATAAGAAAACCAAAAGGATTTTCTCAGTTGGTATCAGTTCCTAGAAGAGTCTCCCTATATACACGAGGCACATGGGAGCTCAAGTTCGTGTTAGTGCTGTATGATGCATAATTGTTCGAAAGGGGCCTTCCAATATACTATTGAGTATGTGAAGAACTTTTCGATATACCTCGAAGGTACATGAAAAGTTTTTCAATATACCAATTGGTACGTAGAAGAACCACGCAATCCTCGGTATGTAGTGAGGGAAAATAACAAAAAATCCCATGTTTATAGACGTTGGAACACGTCTTCTAACCTATCACTCAAATTACTAATAATTTTAACTTAAGCTATCGTTCAATTATATCTTGATGGTTAGTGAATGTTTGTGGAGTATGAAGTAAATAGCAAGATTTAAATTATCTAAATGTCCATGCAATTTTCCTTTCGATGAAATCTATTTATATTAAGGGTGAGTTTATTTTTCAAAACACAAAATGACAACCATACAATCCAAACAACTCATTTCCTTAAAATTAAAATACTTTCAAACAAACAAAACTCTAAAGTTATGATTTAAAAGCTTTTCAACTTCAAAAAGGAAAATGCTTTGTAATGCACAAAGGTCTATTTTCTCAATCAATATTCAAAAAGAAAAACCTTCTAATGATTTAAGAAAATTGAAAGGAATAAACCGAACTTTTTGTTTTTGTTTTTTGATACGATTTCGAGCAAATGAATGTAAAAAATTACACTACAAAAGTAGAGAAACCATACTGCTTTTCTTTTCACAAATCTATAAAGATCTCCTTAAGGACCAGTCACACAAACCATACACCCAAAATTCAATTTCCACATGAAACTTGTTCAATTTCGAATATTCTACTAAGACAACTTCTTAAGGTCCAACATTAAAAAGTACATCTAGGTTAAAAACACAAAGTAAGACCTATCAATGAGATGGAGACAAAATTTACTAACCCAAAAGAAAACGAAAATTTTGAAAGAAAAAGCTCTAGATCAGCTCAAAAAATCCTAACTCGACACACCCTGTAGGGAAAAACCAGGGTGTCATATAGTGATCGATGCACTATGCCTCTTTGTAAAGGGAGACAACAATGATTTCATACTCTGGGAAGTAGGCGTCGACGACACTAGTGACAATGGACATCGTGCATCAAGAGGAGTCCTAAGCTATGTCAAGAACACCCAGGTGCATCAGCGGATCTAGAGAACAAAAGAGCCAAATATCCTTCAAGATAACCCAATGTGAATCAAACTGGAATTATGGTAAGTAAAAACACTCACTAAAGAATGAAAATGAGGGTGAAGTAAGGTGGATTACTCACCTTAGATCTTTAAATGAGTAATAATTTTTTTTATAAGATTGTAATCAAAAGCAACATAAAAAAATCATAGATATGATTGGTTGGCTCCCCAGTATGGTCACCAATTTTGTTATCGATAATATTTCAATCAGTACAGACACAATTTGTTCCCTTAGTGTGCATGGGGGGGATCTAGAACAAAGAACCACATCGATGAATCCTTCTCCCAAATAATTTAAGTACTTGAATGATAATATTTCCTTACCTTAGTGATGGAGGTTGTCCTTTCTTTAAGGATCCTTTGCGATCAAATGTACCTACAAAGAACATGAAGAACAAGACAAAATGGTGAAAGAAACAAGACAATCCAAATATCTATACTAATAGTCAAGGAAAAAAGTAGTAAACAACTGATATTAACACAAATCGTTTATGGAAAAGGAGAACATGCTTGTATTAATGATATAAAGAGTAAGAAGCTACAACTGACACCTTGACATTGAAGCCTCAATCTCACAATACTTTCAACATCACTCTTACACACATTTTACAAGCCTTACAAGCTTCACTCACAATGACACTCTCTTGCCTCCTACACCAGCTATGATTCTAGAAACATGATTATGCTCTCTTGGTATTCTTCCCTCCTTCAAATCATGAGATGAACCTTATATAAATAGGCCAAGGGAAGACCAAAGGGGTTGATATATTTTGGGAGGAAGGTTGGGATTGATCCCTAGGGGATAGGGGCTCAAGTTCCACATATTCCAAGTAGTTGGGATGAGCCTCCACAAGGAATTTCATCTACAAGGTTATCAAAATCTCCTTTTTTTGAATTTTGACAGTACTGATGCTATCTGCATATGGGAAAGTAGCACTAAAATCTTTTGTATTGGGGAAAAAGGTGTCACTGATGCACTATGTCAGCAGGAAGAAGGCGTCAGGCATGTCTGACTCCCTATGTCAAGAGGAAGGTGTGCTAGACATCCTACCACTGGGAAAGAGGGTATCCTAAAGATGTCCTAGAAATGTGATTTCCTGGGATTGAGCATGGCTACTATTTTCAAGTGTAATAGTTGGTTCATGAGATTGGGAGAAATTTCAATAGAAATTTGTAATGAAATGAAGGATATTTTCCTGAAAAAGTATCAAGGTTATTGCAAAGTTAAGGACATTCGAGAATAAATATTTGGGATGACACAAAGGGAAGATGAGATATTGGAAGACTACCTAGAACGGTTCCAATGTGATTTGCAGAGGTCTAAGAAACAAAACTTAGGAAAGGAAGCCTTTAGAAATGTCTTTCTAAGAGGAATAAGGGAGGATTCAGTAGAGGTTCTGAATATGATGGGAGTAGGTATTGTCCCTAGGAAAATATAGATAGAATTCAGTCATAATTCTGCTCGAGAATATGAAGATTCCAGTCACACGACAAAGAAAGTTGCGATGGAGGAGAACATGTGATGAGAGAATCCAATGATGGAATATTCCATGACAGAAGATGAGTGGCGATGAGAGAATTCATGACAGAAGGAACAATGATACAAGACGAGTACAACAATTTAAAGGGATAGTTCGAGTGATCATGGTTAATAATTCAGTTAGAATAAAGCATGCTTGGGTAACAAAGAATATTTTGTATTTTTGGTCCAATAGTTCCTACTGTCAGTTGTAATTGAATGTACGAGAATAGGAATGACATATTTTCAGCTAATATATTAGAGTCGGTTGATTACCACGTGTGAGTGATTATAAAAGGGAGAACCCAAGTTGTGTGCATGTTGGTGTCCCTCTAGCTCATTTCCTAGTTGCTAAAGAAGTAGAATAGTTTATTCTCAGTGTTTTAGAGTTGTAGAGAAGATAGACATTCCATGATATGTGTGCATCAATGGTAGAGTGAAGGAGAGGAAAAATTCATAGATCCAAGAGTAGAGAGAATGAGAGGATATAATTATGTATAATTTGTAAAGAATACCTAGAAAATATTCTACAAGCTGAGTGCGCAGACAAGAGGTACTGATATATTTCTCATGCCAGATGAAGATCACCTTTGTGGTTTTTCCCAGATAGGTTTCCATGTTAAATGTTTCCTTTGTGTGTATGCATTGAGTGTGTTTATGTTGAAGGCATATTGTGAATGGTAGATCTGAATGTGTCACATCCCTTATGTTTATGAATCATCTCATGTATGTATGTATCACACTACTTATTGAATGAATCTGTGATATGGCCTTCATGTTGAGTGCTTCAAGATGTGTGGACTGGTAAATAGCTTGTTAACTTGAATAAATATATAAGAAGTAGGAAGTATAGCCCCTGGTTTCATTTGAGCGATGTAATAAGGTACATAAAGAGTATAAATCCCCACCCGACTGCAGAAACCTAGTTCTAGAAATTCCCCATAAAGATATCATGGGTGAGACTGCACCTATGATGTAGGTTCCTCCAAATAATCTCTGCTCTATTGGGTCGATATTTGGGTCTTTGTTGATTACGGAGGACCTAAACCTGGGTCGATCTAAGGAATAAATCCAACAAATGGTTCCTTTTCTAGTACCATGAATCATTTTGGCAAGGGATATGTTTTGGTACCTGAAGAAGCTAGAAATTCAAGACTGGGTAGAGTTTAGAACACTATAGTTTGTGCGAGAAGAGAGTGAAGGATCCTAGATAAAACCAAAAGAGTGGTTGGAGTGGTACATTTATACTAATATTCATGAGATATTCCTTTGCGAATTTCCTGTTTTGTTGTATGAGTGGTTATTAAATCTAACAACCCACTAGAAAATTTTTCAAGAAAGAGAACGGATAGAGTGGAGTCCTCAACTAATTCAATGGCTAAAAAGTGTTAGAAACCCCATATCTAGGGTAGTTGAGTTATGGGTTGACAATATTTTGGAAGCATGCATCACTAAATTTGTTGCTGACAAAATAAGATCATACAATGAGGCAGGTATAAAAAGTTTCCAAGGACTGAAAGAACAATACCCGACATCTTTAAGGATTTGGATAAAGATGCTTGTATGTGAGAAAGGGATCGCAAGAATGGAGTTCGACAAGTAAATATTTATGTGTGGATACTTGGGATATGTCACAAACAAAGTGTGATAAAAATGGAGAAAAGTAAGCTCAGATTCTCCTTGGTGATAACGGAACTGAACTAGAAGGAAGATGTCTGAGAAGTGGAAGAATATTTCGGTCAAGAAAGAGAAGAAGGACTATGAATAGAAGAGGAATACTAGCCTATATATGAAAGAGAAGAAGAAGAAGAAGCCCCATATCTATAATATGAGTATGACACATGCATACATCTCTATAGGTAAAGATCTAGAAACTCATCTCCTAATGGGGTTGTTGATAAAAGTAACAGTAGTGGTGGGAATAACTGACAAGGAATTCCCATTAGTTGAGTATTGCCTAGAAAAAACATGATGGCCAAGAATGATGTTAAGTTGTTGATCTTTAACAGAAATGGGTTAGAAGACCTAGATCAACATTGGTTTCTATGTGAAGCCATGTGGGCCATGCAACAGCTCCAAGATGAAGCTATCAATAAGTCTCAAATGATCACAACCCTTAGGGGTCGTGCGTTGGAATGGTACATGAAGTTATATGTTGTTCCAACAAGAGTCCCACACAAAAAACTAGACCAAATACGAGCAATATTAATAGATAAATTCAGAAATCCCAAATCTGAATCTCAGTGTATAACAAAGATAAAAGAGATTAAGCAATTCTCTACGGAATATGTTTGGGATTTCGACCAGAGATTTAAGACGTTGATGGCTAAATTAAGTTTCTAGATGTTGGATTTTCAACACAAAGAGTGTCTTATTGTAGCATTGTTACCACACATATGAATACCCCTAATGCAATAAAATATTGTGTCACAAACTGAGGATCTCAAACTAGCTATGAAATTGGAATCCCCACCTATGGGAGACACTGGTGCAGGGATGATGTGAATTTAGTTGCAACTGGACAACCTCACATTGCAACTTCAGGATATTAAAAAATGGAAATAGATCCAAGAATAATTGTGGTGTACTAGAAGTAGAACAAAGGGACACCATAAATATAATTTCCTGACATTTATGAACTATGTCGCATCAGGAGCACCGAAACCGATAAATACATTAGGGATGCCTTGGTGTAGAATATTCCAGACTAGAGGCCATTAATTAGAAGAGTGTTTGTACTTAATAAATATTGTAAGTGCTCCACCCAATTTATATTGCAAGTTTTGTCTATCAATGGGCCATGATGAGAAAAAATAGAGGGCATATAAGCTATTGTAGGAGAACAATAGTGAATACCTATTTAATGAAGAAAAAAGTGCATATGCAAGCTAAGTGGGATTAGGATCAATATCCACAAGCTCAGTATCCCCATCCCCAATATCCATAGAATTAGTACCTGGAACAAAAATACCCTCAACCCAGTGGGGTAGAAATTTTAGAGGTCGAGGACAAGGAGGAGGATTTGGTTGTGGAAGATGCCAAATTATATGTTATAATTGTGGGTATCATGTACATTTTTCTAGGTATTGTGCGAGTACTATGAAGACATGTTTGTATTGTAATTCTATTTACCACATTGTTGAGAAATGTCCTCAACTAATTTCCAAATTTCATGCTAGGAATGTGGGAAACATGAATCCACCACATAATCCCAATCTGAACCCTAATGAGAATATCTAGAAATTTTTTGTTGAACCAAGGGAACCACATATACCTGTTATGACAAGAGAAATTGCTACGATTAAACAAAACAAAGAAGCACTGTACGAACAACCATAGGTGCATGCAACAACACAAAGAAAAGTTCCATTTTACATCCAAAAGGAAAAGGAAGTACTATTGGATTCATGATAAGAATTCATAGACATAAATAAAGCGTCGAATTCAGGAAAACCAATAATGGAAATGCATGAAATATTTGACCCGCTACTCCAAAAGAAACTGACTAGAAAGGTTAGTATATTAAAATAATTATTTAAAATTTGCTTAAAGATAATCCAAGATAAAGATGTTTTCATAAAATTGACAGCTTTAGTAGAAGAAACCCAAGAAGAGTTGCGACTAGTAAAATGGGTTAATCATATAGAAAAAAAAACTAAAGACTGGTAGTGAAATAAGAATGACTACAAAAATAGGAGACTATGATATGGATTATATTATTTTGTACTTAGGATCTAATGTTAACATTCTGACTAGACAAACATGGGAGAGCATGGGAAATACAAGACTAGTATGGTCTCTTGTTTAGCTCCGATTAGCAAATCAATTAAAGGTTCTACCTATTGTTCTATTGACTCAAGTTCCTATCGAGGTAGAATGCCTTAAAACTTATGCCGAATTTGAAGTGATCGACATTGTCAATGATACAAATATGCATCATGCATTTTTGGGGATCAATTGGGAAATCAATAATAAGACAACTATAAATTTCAAGAAAATAATCTTAGCATTTGAATATTTAGAGCTCAGGGTGGTCTCACCAATTAATTCGCTTGAAGGGAAGATATATGTTGAACAACTGAATAGTGAAGGAAATAGATATTATCTGTACTAGATTTATAATATCACTTCTACAAGAGATAACTATGTAAATCCAATGACTGATAGAAAAATCAGTTGGCAAATTGTTAGCTCATGTACATCAGATTTTGGAGAAGCCTTGGAAAACTAGTATAGTTGATTACATGAATTATCGATGAGAATATGCGCAAGAATCACACATTCTGTGCACCGTGTAGGTACTGAGTAATGTGAGATAGAAACATATGAAGGCTTACCTATCTTGGAATCGTTTCTAATAGAATTTGAAGACAAAGTTACAGAACATCAACGCTTATCTACTCTTAACTTTACGTTGAAATCTACACCTACCAGATGGTGGATTGCACATAAGAAATCTATCTCGGACTAGACTCAATGCCGAAAATTAATGGAGATATGATTTGGAGAGAAGAATAGTTATACTTTTCAAAAGTACATAGGATTGACTAATCCTGCTGATCACATTGCATACTATCGTGCAACATGAGAGGCTTGCCCACTATAGGAATGGGTTCATCATTTTGTGCATACAGTGGATATGATACTGAGGCAATGGTACATGTTGATTGAGATGTGATGAGGGACTCTTGAATGGGATGCATTGGCTGCTAGATTGACATGCACACTCAAGTTTGATGATGATCATCCTTCGATTGATGTTGCATTGAAAGTGATCAAAATGAAGATATTTGAATATATACCTATTTCAATGTCAAACCTCAATCAAAGAAGCACACCAGTCCAGCACTGGATGGAGTGCTATACTGTAATAGGTGGACCTGATGATGATGACTCGTGAGACATGAACATCCTAGAATACGAAGGTACTCTAATGGTGGAGGGATTTGGTATTTCAAGTAAACAACTCTTAAATCCATTAAAACCCAAAAAAGTAAACATTGGATCTATAGAGGATCCAAAGTTCGTTAATATCGAAGATTATTGGAATGAAGAAACTGTCAGGAATATTACGAACTTACTGCATGAGTTTTAGGATATATTCCTTACAAAATTTTAAAAAATGAAATGGATTTACGGAGACCTTGTAGAGATGAATATACCGTTAAATTATGACAGAAGACCTGTGAAGTAGCGGCCATATTGGCTGAATTCATGATATAAAGAAAAGGTCAAGACAAAATTTGATCAACTACTAGATGCGGTAATCATAGAACCAGTTGAAGAATCAAAACGGATCAGCTCAATAGTAGTGTGGGATAAGAAGACCACCAGTGAAGTACACATTTGCATCAACCTGATAAAGTTGAACATTTCCTACTTACATGACCCATTTCTGACTTCATTTATGAATGAGGTATTAGAAAGTGTTGGGGGTCAAGAAGTTTATTCTTTTATTGATGGGTTATCTGGATAGAATTAGATAAGAATCACAAAGGAATATCGACATAAGAAAACATTTATGATGGAGTGGGGATATTTTCAATACATAGTAATGCCCTTTGGACTCAAGAATGCTCCTCCTAACTTTTTCAGGATAGTAGTGGTTGTGTTCAAGGATTTTATTCATAAGTTTCTTGAGGTCTAATTCGATGACTAGACGGTGTTTGGGCTCATAAGGATCACATTGAGAGCCTCATAATGATGTTGAAACGATGTGAACATTATCAAATTTCATGGAATTTAAAGAAATGTATCTTGTGTTCCCTGTTTGGAATTCTGTTGGGCCATGTAGTTTGTCTCGATGGAATCCTAGCTAACCCTGCTAAAATTTTGATCATAGCCGACATACCAACCCCTGTGACTATGAAGCAGCTGAGAACGACATTGGGACATACAAGATACTATAGAAAATTTATCAAAGGATATGCAGAGGTAACTACTCCGATTGAAAAATTGTCAAAAAAGGATATTAAGTTTGAGTGGACGAAAAATTGCCAAGAAATTTTGGATCTCCTGAAGAACAAACTGGTCATAGCACCCATACTTGTATTTCTAGACTGGAAGAAGGAATTTCATGTACATGTCGATGCGTCATATGTCACACTTGGTATTTTACTTGTGCATCCTAGAGAAGGATGCATTGATCATCCTATTTCCTTCAGTAGCAGGAAATCGTCAACAACAAAGAATAATTGCACTACGACTGAAAGAGAAGGCATAGCTATGCTGTACACGTTACAAAAAATTCAAAACTATTTGTTAGGTGGACATTTCAATATGCTCACAAACCATTCAACGTTGAAATACTTGGTGAACAAGCTAGTGTTAGGGGGGGGATATTTGTCGGTGGCTCCTCCTTTTCCAGGAATTTGAGTTTGTAGTCATTGTTAAGCAAGGCTGACCATACCACCCGTCAAGGATAAAAAATGGATAAGAACCTTTGAACCTCGACAATATTCTTCTTGATGCGCAATTTTTTGTGATTATGATGTTCGATGACTAGTATAAATATATCATACAACTCTTGGCTATGGGATATGCACCCGAAGGATTTAGTAGTATGGAGAAAATAAATTTAGTTATGTGAGCTGCAGATTTTTGGTTGATCAGTTGAGAGTTATATTAAATGGGCCCTGATGATATTCTTCATTGTTGTGTTTTGGAACACGAGCAACCAATGATATTAAATGAAGTGCAAGTAAGTTTCACAAGAGGCAATTATGGTGGAAAAGCTATAGTGAGAAATATATTGCAAGCAAGATTATGGTGGCCCACCATGCATAAAGATGCTCAAGAATACTATCACAGTTGTGATGTCTGTCAAAAAATCAGAAAGTTATCACAACAACATGAAATGCCACTAGCACCTCAAATAACTTTGCAGGAATTTGACAAATGGGTTGTTGATTTTGTCGTACCTATTCACCCTCCAGGAAAGTGAACAAGTGCAAGATAAATTATTACTACAATGGATTACCTAACTAGATGGGTTGAAGCGGTGCTAGTAAAGGATTGTACTGCTATGACTGCTGCCAAATTTATTGCATTGAGAGAAGCGAGGTACTCTACAACCCAGTATGTGGGAGATGTTGTAACTTTATGTAATGTGACATTTTAATAATAAAAAAATTAAAAATAATATTAAAATTAAAAATTTTAAAAATGAAAACATGTCGGCTTAAAAAAATTTACATATGTTTTAATGAAAATTACATATAAATTATATTAATTTAATCATCATGTTTATTCATGAGGTGTAATTGTTTTTTAAATGTAAAATAATAAGATAAAAAATATTTACATCTCAAGAAATTGGATCTCTCTCGGTGCTTGATAGATTTGAGTTTAAGATGAATCTATGCTAGTGTTCAACAATATCATGACTAGATTTAGATGCCCGAAGATTTTGATAAGTTATCAAGGTACATATTTTTGTCAATAAGATGATCGAAGAATTAAATGAATAATTCCATATCCATCATAGAAAGAGAATGCCATATCACCCTTAAGGGAATGGTGTTGTCAAAGAATTCAACAAGATCTAGGAGAGCACATTGAAAAATATTTTCAATGTTCAAAGAGATGACTGAGACCATAAAATTTATGCAGTAATGTGGGAATATAGCATGACCTGTAAGAATTTGATAGGATGGACCCCATTTCCACTTGTGTATGGACAAGTGGTCACTATGCCAATGTAATATATTGTACCCAGTATAGGGATTGTTGCGATTACAGATATGATAGATATTAGTGTTTTCAAGGAAAGACAGGCATAGCTTGTGCAGTTGGAGGAAGAAAAATTTGTTGCAGGTTATCATCAAAATGTTGAAAAGAAACAAAACAAAGTATGGCATGACCGACACAATAATAATAAGCAGTTTCAGGTCAGAGGAATTGTCCCTCTCTATGATAGTAAGTTCTTAAGGCATCCTAGAAAATTGAAAACAAATTAGAAGCTAGGGCCTTATGTTTTCATGCAAATCACTAAAGGAGGCGTAGTACAACTGGAAAAATTAGATGCAACACCTTTCAAAGGATTGGTGAATAGAATTCAACTAAATAATTACTAAGATAGTTGCAACTTGGTCAACCAGAAAAAATGAGAGAGAGATAAAAAAGAGAAAAGAGAAAAAGATAAAGAAAATATCTTATACATATTTTTATTAAATATTTGGTTGCAGGTGTTAGCAATATTTTAAGCTAAGTAGTTGGAGAGGGTTAGACCAGTTAAAGGAAGAAGAAGGTTTCATAATTTTCCATATCATATGACCTTAAAGGGTGTTGATGGGGTCCTTGGATGTTTTAAGCGGTTGGTTCATTGCTTTGAAATGAAAAATTAGTAAAAATCCTAAATTCTAACCCTGAAAATAAGTCTAAATAAGAAAAATATGGTCATGGTTATATGGTGATAGGAATGGACGGCCTAGATGCACAACATAGGAATCAAAGGCGGCAAATGGTTTTCCCAAGGAAATATGTTCGATCTAAAAAATCCTGACATTGGAAGAAAGAGGTTAAAGTTTTAGAAAGAATCAACCATTGGATGAATAGATGAAAGCAGATCGACGATGCATAAATATTTCATTGGGCGAACATGCGAGGAGAAATAAATTATGAAGGATTGTTAAATCAGGTATATCCCTCAGGTTTCGATGCTTGAGATCTAATGGTGCTGAAAGCAACAGTGGGTGTGGATTTGACAATGGAAACATGCAAGACGAATTGAAGTTTTAAAGATTGTGAAATCCTGTAGGACCCGCATATTCCAACGGTCATGATCTTGAGTGGAATAGATCTATGGTGGGAATGCGTTTTGCAGTTGCAACATGCATGAAAGAATAAAGTTTTTTGGGGCTGCGAAATCGGGTAGTTCCAGTGGAGATCTTGGAGAATTATTGATATATGGTCCAGATTGATCTCGCAATGGGAACAAGTAGGAAGTTAATCAGGTAGGAGGATTGTGAAATCGGGTAAGAGTTGCATCGTTGGATAGTTAATATTTATGGTAGATTAATATCTACGGTTGGAAATTATTTTGTAACAAAAATATGCAAGGAAAGGTAGAAAGACAGAAGCTATGAAATGGATATAAAGGGTGGATGAAATGAATGGTGTGGATTTGATCATAGAAAAATATACAGCTCAAAATAATTTCGCAAGGAAAACATGCTCACTCTGAAGTATAGAAACAAATTTGTGAAATTGATTAAAGTAAATGAAGATTAATGGATTAGAAAAGGTCGTATCTAGATCAATGGCTATAGTTCAATTTCAAATTGTGAGATACAAGAAGGATAAGGGGGGTAATGCTGAAATGAAGGGAAATAGTGGATTAAGTTGGAAAAAGAGTTGACGATTCAAAATGAATCATGCAGGATGGAAGGCTAAGAATTGTTTCTATTGCATAAGATGCAAGATTGATAGGAATATAAAGAATTCTAAAAATACCTTGCACATGAAATTGGGGTTTTATTTTGTTCTCCTACATCAGAAAATGAAATCTAAAAAAAAGTGTGGAAGAAGCCAAGTCATACGACGTCCTTTGGCCACTTGTCAATACACCAGGTAGGCCTTTGTCTCTTTTGAAACTATATAAAATGGATTAAATTGAGCCTTGTAGAGGACCATAACCTAGAATACCAGAAAGTTGAATAGTTGTTTAAGGATACATATGCAGAGATTTTGACACTATTTTAATTAATGGAACTATTGATACTATCAAGAAGAAGCTAAAGCTGCTAAAGGACCAAGGAACCGATATTCATAAAGTTTACCAGTCTTACTTACACCTTTTCACTACTGACCAAACCCTGAACTGCATAGAATTTATTGATTGGTGTGCTGAAAATTATTCTCTATCTAAAAGAGTGATAATGGATATTACGAGTTCCAAAATCTTATGTCCTGCTAATTATATGGTCATTATAAAAACCCTACTAGTCCTTGATGAATTCAACCTGAAATCTAAGGATTACAATGAGGAGTCTATAGTTCAATTCTTTCGAGAGTCTATAATAGAGAAAAAGCATGAATTCTTTAAGAATTGTTTCAAACCAGATGTCGAGCTATTAGACTAACCATTTCCAGTTGATGTCGATCTTTTCAAAGAAGAAACCCAATGCATTGTAACCCTGTTGATTTAGTTTTTAGGTTTATCCATGAACATGTATATCATTGATCCCCTTATGAGTCTATTTTTGTTCTAAGTACTTGTCCAGTTGAGTTTGAAGAGTCAAATCAGTTAGTGAAAGTTTTGTGCCTTAAATTTGATGAATTCTTAGTTGAGAACATTCATTCTCATTTAATGGATTTCCAAAAGACCAAGACTGACTGAAAATGTTTCTTTCATTTAATGAGGAAAATATGTAGCTGCTAGAGATGGTAGTTACTAAGGAAATAAACAAATATCACACTAAGTTTATGAACTTCCTCATGTCATAAGTGTATAATGCTATTTTTCAAAAGAAGATGCCCAGGGTACTACCTGAAATGAGAAATATATTACATCTTTCTACAGAGAAAAGGATAGGTTATTGGTTCATGTTTGAGTACGGAAAAATGATTAGGTTGTATGGTTTTGTTCATCCACCCTATTTGTTTCATTCCTTCTTGAATCCTAGAGTGTTCTGAATGGAATTTATTAGACAATAATTAATAGTGAAGACATAAAACTTCTTAAATTTCAATAAGTATACTGTAATCAAGTATCCATGGGATGTAGGCCCTTTTATTATGAAGAACAAATATTCCCTTCCAATAATAGAGAGTTTTCTAAAAGAGATGGGATTTTTGACAGAACTTGCTATTAACTATGATCATTATCATGTTATTTCAAACAGAAGAAAAGCTATGAAAATAAAGCCTTTTGAGCATGAGGAGTTTGATGGATTAGAAGAGGCTACAAATTGGTATGATTATCCAAAAGCACTCCAAAAGAGACTCAAAAGGATATTGATATGAAAGAGGATTCAACTTCATATGTAAGAGAGATTACTTCATTGCAGCTTAACACTTCCAAGTTGATCGCAGCAACTGAGAACATCATACCTTTGGCTAGTCATTTAGAAAGGACCAATAAGTGATATTTTTTTAGATGATGTGGATACTAAATAGGACGACATTGCCAGAACTCCTACGAAGCAAAGACTTGAAACATAAGGACAACTTATCTAGACTACATAAGAAGATCAGGGGAAGAAAAAGATGAAAATGGCAGGACCTGTTTGTGAGATGAAGGGGTATGCATTTGCTGATACACCAGCTAACTCCACATATCAATTCAAAAAAAAGATAGAATTGTTGGAGATACAAACAAACTAAAGATATGACTTCAGAGGAAACTTTGAAGTTGTATTCAAAAGTAAGGAAAATATCTAATCAATATGTATCCCTTGTTTTTGTTAGATATTATTCCTAGAATACTCTGAATTTGGCCTTGGTAACTAAGAATAGAGTTGCCGAAATGAAGACGGACTTGGAAAATATGCCTATCCCTTACATGGTACATTTGCACAATAAAACATGGGATATCTTATTTACTGATCTATTGAAAGCTACCTTGAAATTATCAAAATTGCAGACCAGTAAAATAAAAATCGAGAATAAGTTGAGACAGGAAAAGGTGGAGAACAAATCCCAATAGACACAAATAAATAAGTTACATACAAATCTATTGGCTACTAAGAGCCAAAATGACAAGGGAGAATGGATACAAAATTTGTTAAATGAAAAGGAGAATGCTATCTAATTGTTAAAAATAAGCTAAAAATACCTTCTACACAACTGATACAGGGACTTGAATTAGCTGAAATGGAAAAGGAAAAGGAAAGCTTGAATAATAAGCTAGCTAATTGCAAGACTAAATTACTAAAATTTGCTGAAAAAGAGAAACACTAGCAGAAAGACATGGATTTGGTGGTAGATAGTGAGAATACTATGAAAGAAAAATCTGATGAAATGGAAAAGAAGATGCATGAGAAAGAAAAAGAGTTACACGATAAGGAGAAATAATTATAATAGAGAATTATTCCTCCTACAACTGAATCCAGTGAACAAACAATTTTCCAGGCTATGTCAAAAGTTATCTTGAAACATTTAGAGTTAACTAGATTGGAAAATAAAAATAAAAACTTGGAAAACCTGGCATTAAAAAGAGAACAATTGGGAATCCAAATCTCAATCTTGGGAGGCCAAATGCGAGGAATTGCAAATCAAAAATGATAAATTAATGAAGCAAGAAATAAGTAAATTACCAGTAGAGGGGGGAAAACATATCATTTGGGATTCCATCATAGAGGAAGCAAACAAGTTCAGACCCTACCTTGAGTATGTATTGGATAAAGAAGTGGTGATTCATTCATCTAGGAAAATTATTGTAGTAGCTAGGGAAAAATTGAACAAAAATCCAGTTGACTACGCCAATAATGCCATCAATTTTTTAAATGGTTTGTCAGAGGATGATTTGAAAAGGAAAACATCAAGGATAGAATATCAATTATGACCTAGTCCCAGAAGGTAGTAAATAAGTATCACCATTTAGACACAGTTCAGGCCAAAGTTGACATTATGGCACATCATGTAAAGCTTTTTATTGATATGTTTGATCCTTTAGTTAAGAAAGGACTCCCATTATTTTGGGAAGAAAAAGGTGCAATGCTGACTTAGAAGGAATACCATGAAAATCTAATTGAATGGAAATTAGATCACGCCAATTTTGCTGATATA